>OOIL02005599.1:1203649-1262396 GCA_900332095.2 Cuscuta campestris
TTTTTAACATAAATTATGGAAACCATTTATTACATTAGCATATAAACTTCATTTCAATATACTTATTTTGAAATATACCTTTGATATATTATATTTTATAATATATATCTATACATAAATAGAGAAACATTAACAAGTGTTGCATTGAAATAATTAAAATGTCAAATGGATATAATCTAAACAAATGCATATTTAAATTAATAAATAAGTATTTAAGTTATTAAACTTGATACTAAGAATACTTACCGGAAGGATATAATCAAATTAAATTCAAACACCGGAAAAATATTTGCAGGAACACCAAATATATTTATGGTCTTGTATTTCATCAAAATAATGCATATAATATTTGTTCTGATAATATATTTATAATAGAGTACAAGGCTGATGTTCTTATATAAGGATTTCAGAAGCAGTTTTTTGGCATACATTATAAGCATGACTGTTTACAAAAGTGAAAACAATTATTGGCATTCAATAGGCACGGCAATTGGCACATCTTTGTCCCTTCCAGTTTTTAGACATTAACGTTGTCCGACGGAAACGAGACGGCGTAAAGGGTGTGATTTTGGCACGGACTGTAGGCACGCACAAGGCAGTGCCAAATCAGGCCTTGCACAGCATTGCGCCATGTGGCGTTTACTTTCCATCAGGAAAGGCACGACACTATCCGTGCCTAATGCGCGATTTTTTTGTAGTGAAGGGTAAATGGGTCTTTTTTTGGCAAATGTTACAATCTTTACGGGACGCAGTTTTTTCGAAACGTAACGATCTTTTTGGGACGGAGGGAGTATTATATTTTTATTTTAAAAAATATTTTTATTTTTGGGGGGGCAAAAATAAATAAAAGGTGACCGTAAGCAAGGTCATACTAAGGAGTAGGATGGAGGTTGGGGGGCAGCGCCTCTGAATATAAAATTAAAAAAATATTTTTATATTTTTTATTTTAAAAATATTTTTATTTACTCATCATCATAAATAACCTTTTTAAAAAAAATTCAGACCCCAAAATGAGCCGTAATTTAGGGTATTGTACTCCATTTTTCTTCCATATTTTTATTACCCCGTAACATTACTTGTTTTTTGTAGCATACTAGTTTTTTTTTTTAATTTACTACAACTTTTTAATTGTTAAAATACATAGTAACAAAAAAAATATTCTGATGGAGAATATTATTTTGATTTGGGTATAATAGATTAGAAATGGGCCTTCAAAAAAAGATTAGAAATGGAATACTATAAATTTGATATTTACTCTATTTTGAATGAGTTTAAGATTATGAATGGTTGGAGATGTAGTGAATAACTAAAACTTTGTTGTTTAGGATTGGAAGATTTAACTTCAAACACTTCCCATTAATTAAATAAATGTCATCCCATGAATTGGAAAAAAACGTGAAATATTTACACTAAATAGTACTACCTCCGTTTCTCAAAAGAGTTCTTCTTTTGACTTTGGGGGAAAATAAGGAAGTGTTAAATTATAGTTGACTTTCCAATTTTGCCCTTGATGTGATGGGTAAAAGTAAGATGTCATAGTTTAGTTGTTAGTGAAAAAAGTATGATGTGATAGGTAGGGTATGAAAAAGTAGGGGTAAAAGTGGTTTTTTAATAGAAAGGGAAAGTGTTTTAAGAAAAAACACTTAAATTATTTTATTCTCTAAATATCACTTAAATAATATTCATAATGTCCTGTGATGGCGAATATTTACTTAAATAATGACTAATACATAATAAAAGGGGAAAGTCATTGTGTGCTATTTAAGTAAATTACTCAGAAAAAACATTCCAAAGGAATATCAAAACTTAAGTTTTGAGGTACAAGTGGACCGAACGTCGTACGGCGGAGAAACCAAAACAGACAACTCGCAATCGATCACAACCGTCAAATGAATCTTGAACGCCTTCAAAACTCTAACCCTCGCCGGCATGTTCGCCACCGACGTGAAGTTCAGGCACCCGGCGCCGTAATCCGCCGAGAAGCCCGGGCTGTTTACGACCCTGTCCCCGATGAGGCCGGCCAGAGCGACCACATCGTGCTGTCCTCTCGCCGGCACGGCGCCGGGCCCCATCGGGATCTCCGCCACCGGAGATCCCCTGTAGTACACCACGGCGACTGAGCCGTCGTACGTGCAGCTGCCGTGGTTCGGGTTCCGGACGGTGATCGTCAAGTTCAGGGTGGCGTTCAGGGTCAGAGTCGGGAACACCCCAAACGTCACGTTGTGGAGGTTCGCCGGATGGGTGGTGATCTCCGGCGGCCGGGGCTTCAAGATTGTGAGGAATAGAGTCAGAAAGACGGCGGCGATGAGGACGATGAGAAGAAGGACGGCGGAGCATATTTTTAAGCTCTTTGGAGCCATATTATATTGTAGATAGTGTAGAAGGTGTATATATGGAATAATCGGTTTTAATAGGGAATAAAAAAAATTGGGAAATGGATTTATATGGTAAAGAGAAGGCTTAGGAGTATAGAGTTATAGTTACGTAACACTACTTATACATAATAATACTCCGTCATTTACGTTCGGATATAACAATGCTCAAATTGATCCCATTTTTATTATAAGTTCATTTTTTACGCTTTTCTTATCTATATTTCATTTTTCCTTATCATTACAATTACTCCCACGTCCCTCCCAAAATAAATCTAAAGGAGTATTACTTTTTACAAAAAAAACTAAAATAGAAATAAAACATATGAAATCAAAAAAAATAAAATATTTATATTTTTACTTTAAAATAAAATGTACTCCGTATATATAATGCCAAGAAATTACGATAATGCGTCTAGGGAGAGAAGGAAATTAAATCTGCCATGTTGGACGTTTAGACGATGTAGGCATATATAGGGAGAAAGATCAAAGTAGGACTAAAACATTGAAAATATACCAAAATAGGACTTCCATGTTTTTATTATTCTCGAAATAGGACTTACATTACCAAACATGGTCATATACATTACCAAGAAAGTATAGTAATTTGGTCATGTACACTGTCACATTACCACAATGCAAAGTCCTATATATTCCGGGAAAAAAAACATGAAAATCCTATTTTAGTACTTTTCTCTATGTTTTAGTCCTATTTAGGATGATTTCGTGCATATATATGGTGTTGTATAAGATGCTCTTTTGAAGCTTATATGAACGACCTTTTTTCCTTCTTAAATTGGATTTTCAATTCAAGCGATTTTTATCTTGAGCTATGCTAATAGTTAATTCTACACGTAAAATATAGATTTTCTTACATATTTTTTTTATAAATTTATATTTGAATATCTTTCTTTTAATAAGGTGTAATATATATACATACAATTGTCACTGCCGCAACCACCCTCGTAGCCGACCATTGTCGCTTATCTCCCAAATCTCAATTTTTTGATTTTTCAAACAACTCTACTTCTGATTTTAGATCTTATATCATTTTTTTTTAAATTTCAGAACACATATCATATCTTTAAAAACTTGACCACTACGAGCCTATAGTTATTAATGATGGGCGGCAAGTGGTCACTGGTCAGCAACAGGGATTGGTCGGTGATGAGTGACTCTCGATGAGGATCGTCGACAATTGAGGAAAATATTAAATCTCCATATAGATATTTCATATACTCAAGAGATATCAAAACATCCTAATTTAGAGGGTTGTGATATTTGAAAATATCAAATTGAACCGTATTTAATCTTCACCAAACACCGACAAAATTTTCTAATATATTAAAAGATACAGGAGTATCAGAACTCGTATCTATTTGATTAACCAAACAAGTCCTAATTAAAAAGTTTAAAACTTTAGTCTTTTCAAGTTTCCGCCTTGTCCCCATAGAGATACATGTCCCAATCCCAAAAATCAAAATATATAAGAGCAATGCTACGTTCACAAACAGGATACTTACAAACTTCACAAACTTACTATTTATGGTTTAAATTTTCATTTTAAAATTAGTTTAGACTATTTACTTTTATTTATTGAAGTTCACAAATAGTAAATTTGTAAAATTTGTGACAATTTTGTTTGTGAAGCAAGACAAAGCTATTTTTACATCTTTATGTGCATGTTTCACGACAATTTCAGCGACTAATTTTAACTTTTTAAAAATGTTATTAAATGTTAGCAATTAACTTTAGTATTTTTAAAAACAATCAAACCATTAAAGCAAATTGAAAACATTATTCCCAAACAAGCTTTATTTAAAAACAAAGGGGCCATTTGATTCTTTTTGGTATAAACTGTTGGCTAGTCATTGTGCAAGTAGTGCATCAACGATCGAGTTAAAACAGGCAAACAACAGACCCTCAGTTTTTATACCAAAAAAGTTGGGTACCCTTTTTATTTCTCAAAAAAACTGAGGGGAAAAGTGAGTGAAATTCAAAGTAGAATAAATCAAATAAATAGATTATTGTAACCATATAATAGAAAATGATGATTCTATAATCAACATGCTAGAGGCTTTCCATTATATGAAGAAGATATAAAGACCAGAAAAGGGGGAGGCCAAATTGTGCCAAAACACAACATGAGCAAAGCCAACCCAAGTGTGTTTCTTTCCAAGCTGGAATGAGTAAATTGAGCTAACCATCAAGAAGAAATTTTCTAGTTCATTCACCTTAAAAAGTTAGGGGGGCGTTTAAAGTAAAAGTATTTCAACTTTTGGAGAGGCGCGAGGAAAACGCAAGAGCTTCTGAGCAGTCTTGAGACTGATTTTCCCTCCTCTTATGATGAACTTCTCAAGTGTTGGAAAGGAGGAGAGTAGACCTTCGACCCAAAGAAGCGAATCATCGGATGAAGTTTTGAAGAGGTCATCATAACTCAGACTCAGAGTGTGAAGAGACTTGAGTGTTTGAGCCGCACTATAAAGTTCCTTCGAAAGTGGTGATTGGGCCTTTAAGCACTCATGCATTGCTTCGAGGAACTACAAGAAAAAGAACCCAGATAGAAAAAACAAAAGAATCAGTAAAACTCACAACAAAATTGCACCCTGAAATGCTAAAAGATGATGGGAAGCAAATAGGAGTTTTATGAATAATTTGTTTATGAAAACAAGAATACCCATGCTTGTATGTGAATTTCGCGCAATTTTGGGCATACTTGCAGCAAATGAATGAATGCAGAAGAAATATCACCAGCTACTAGGAAACGATCATCTATATTGAGATTAAATGGGTCTTCACACAACATCAGGCATTCCACATTTAGATCACGTGGTTGTAGCAGCTTCCCCCTTTTAATAAAGGGTTCGAAAAAATTCTTGGAAAACAGGGAGAAATGTTAGATCATTTATTACAATAAATCTAAACAAATGAATATATGCACACAAAAAAGGGTATGGCCGACATACGATGATCGAATAAGGATCCAAAACGAGGGTACGAGCATTCCCCAAGCCTGAGTTAACTGGGAGATAAGCAATGTCTTGTCTGTAGGAGCAATTTATAATTTTTAAAGTGCAAAGTTTTGGAGCAGTCACGTTGAAATAGAACATGGTTTGATCACATTCATGAAATGAGAGATTCTCAAGCATTGGAGCATTAATTGTATAGTTTAGAAGATCTATAGGCTCAAAACGAACATTTCTAAAACGAAGTTTGGTGAAATTCAGGAGGATGCAAGGGGCATTCACTGTGTCATAAGAGGCTCCTGAAAGATGCAACCTCCTGAGTGTTGGGCAGGAAAAGATGCAGCTCGGCAGTAAGAACCCATATTCTTGGTCAAAACTAAGGTGAATGTCTTCAACTCCTTTTAGTGTGACAAAAGAGAGCCATTGATCAATGTCAAGTAGTCGCGATCTGATTGTTCCTGGTCCTAGACCGTCATCCGAGAATCCAAAGAGAAATTTGCGAATAACTCCTTTATGATGCATGAGAACTCTAGTGATCACATTGAAACTCACAGAGACTAAGATATTGATGCTTTCATTGTCATAAATTACTTTCTTATCCCTGACACCGCTAGCAGCATAGTATGAGACATACTTGTCTTGAATGTGAGAAAAGAAGTATTCATTAAAGCAGAGTTGTGAGAGACTAAACCATAAATCTCTCCAGGAAGTCGACAAAACAGCCATTCTAGCTGCGGCTACAATCGGCATGAATCCCAAAATCATGTCAAGTATATCAGCCGGAAGTTCACTGAATCTGTCTCTTCTACTCGCCATAATCGAAGCAGCTTGTATGGGTGCAAATTAAAGAACAAATAGGTCAGGCATAGCAACAAAAAAATGAACGAACTATGTAATAGTAAGTAGAATGGGTTCTCAATCTCAGCCAAAAAAGATGACAATTTTGAACACGAACATCAATGGCATGCATGAATAGAAACAGATCCAGAATCCGGATTCAAGTTCAGTAATTTGAGTACAGAACATGTTATCCCTTTTTGGAAAATCCCTAACTTCTAAGAATTTTAAAATTTCAAAACCCAAACATTCAATCATGTAAAAATGTTTAATTAACATGAATAGAGACTTCAAACAGAGTAAATTGGTAGAGTAGTGATTCCACTAACCTGTACGGTGTGCTGGAGAAGGGAGCATAACTGCGGAACCCAAAAGGACTGTATAAGAGAGAGAGATGGGGAAATAAGGAAATTGGAGAGTGCACTGGAAGACCAGAGCACGGGAATGACGACGGGATTAATGCTGCAAGAGAAATTACAAATCATAAACTTGTCACAGATACCATTTATAGCTTAAAAAATGAAATATTTGTACTAAATAGTACTAAAACTTAAGTCATTTCTCTAAATAGCATTTAAATTGTTTTATTTCCTAAATAGCACTTAATAATGTCTATAATGTCCAGTGATGTCGAATATTTACTTGAATAATGACTAATGCATAATGACTAAAAGTGCTACATTGGGAAGAAAAACACATGTAGTGCTATTTAGTGAAAGTCATTATGTTTTAGTGCTATTTATATAAATTCCTCAAATTTTTATTTTAAAATTATTTTAAATTATTTTTTATTGAAGTTCACAAATACAGAGTAGTAAATTTGTAAATTTTGTGATAATTTTGTTTGTGAATCTAGCATTTCTCATATTCGATTTGATAAGTGATAAGGTTGTCCTTCACTGCCTTTTTTTAACTGTGAATCTTGCAGAAAATAATACTAAAATTTTAAAACATATGTCATTTCTCAATGTAGTATTTAAATTTTTTTAAACCTAAATAATACTTGAATAATGTCTAGTGTGTGGAACAATATCCAGTGATGGTGGACATTTAATTTGAACAATGTCCAGTAGCGGTGGATATTTACTTGAACAATGACCAGTGGTACTACATTCGGAAATAAAAACATATGATACTGCATTGAGAAAAATTAGAAAATCACACTATATATATACATATACATACATACATACATACATACACACACACACACACACACACACACATATATATATATATATAAAGCCTCCTATGGAGTAATAATATTCAAATATCTCTCCGTTCCAAAATAATTTTTATACTTATTTCATGTTGTTATGTCTTTTAATAATTTTTGTTTATTTGTAAGTTTTAGTTGATCATTTGATAAAATAGTTATTCTTGACATCTCTATTTTGTAGAATTTCGATATACTCCTCTCTGTTTCACTTTTTGCTTTTAAACAATGCCCAAAAACTATCTCACCTCTATATTTTCCAAATAAAATACTCCGTAATGAATATGGGGTTCATAATTTTTCTCTTTCTTATAAACAAATTTTCACCACTCACCTTTTATTTTTCAACATTTTAAAAACTTCGTGAAGTCAATCGATAAATTCAGACAGAAAATGTCCTTTGTACTCCCTCCGTCTCAAAATATTTGCCACATTATGTAAAATAAAGTAATTTTCAAGTTTTTTCAATTCATTTTAATTAAAGATTGGTCAAAAAATTGAAAAACTACGTCAAAAGTTTTTCAAAACAAGAAATGACAAGAATATTTTATTTTCTCAAATATTCGATGAAAACATACAAATAAACAAAAATATTCGTAATATTTTAATAGTGAACTATAACCTTTTTTTGGAACGGGGGAGAAATTTATACTCCCTCTGTCCCACTCTCTTTGTCCACTTACCTTTTGGCACACCATCCAATGCACTTCTTTAATCCATTTTATCTAGTAATTTGTATATTAAAAAATTATAGAAATTGTATATTAATAATCTACATGTTAAGACAAATCAAACAAGATCACACATGACTATATTTAATATTTAGGCTTACACATTGAGAGAATTTGATGAGTCAAAGTGCTTAGATGAACAGTTCCAAAAATCAAAAGTGGACAAAGAGAGTGGGACGGAGGTAGTATTACTATACCAATATATAAATTAAATAGATTTAAAAAGGATGAGGTTTTCCTTGTTCGAGTGAGGTTATTAGTTTTAATTATCATAAAATGAGGTGAGAAGTGACCTAAAATCCATGTACAATAAATCAAGTTAATTGATTCTTGTGACCTCACGATAGAAAATGATGATTATACACCCGATATATCCAGAGACAAGGAAAAAAACCAAAATAAGGCTTCTTTTTTTTTTACATGAGCAAAGCCAACTTTTAGCAGGACTTTTCTAATTCATTCGCCTTGAAAGGTTAAGGGGACATTCAAACTAACAATTACATACAACATGTGAAAAGTATTTCAACTTTTGGGGAGGCACGTGGAAAACGCAAGAACTTCTGAGCAGTCTTGAGACTAATGTCCCGTCCTCCTACGATGAACTTCTCAAGTGTTGGAAAGGACGAAAGTAGCCCTTCGACCCAAAGAAGTGAATCCTCGGACGAAGTTATGAAAATGTCATCATAACTCAAACTCAGAGTGTGAAGAGAGTTGAGCGTTTGAGCCACGCGATAAAGTTCCTTGGAAAGTTTTGACTCTGTCTTTAAGCAATCATACATCGCTTCGAGAAACTACAGTAGAAAGAACACAGATAGATTAAACAAAAGAATCAATAAAACTCACAATGCATCAAGAAATGTTAAAAAATGATGGGAATCAAATAGGAGTTTTATGAATAATATGTTTAGGAAAATAAGATTACCCATGCTTGTATGTGAATCTCGCGCAATTTTGGGCATACTTCCAGCAAATGAATGAATGCAGAAGAAATATCACCGGCTACTGAGAAACGATCATCTATGTCGCAACCTAATGGGTCTTCACACAGCACTAGGCATTCCACATTTAGTTCACGTGGTTGTAGCAGCTTACCCCTTCTAATAAAGGGTTCGAAAAAATTCTTGGAACACATACAAAGAGATATGTTAGATCATTTATTACCAGTTTTGAATGAATGAATTTAGGCACACAAAAAAAAGGATATGGCTGACATACGATGATTGAATAAGGATCCAAAACAAGAGTACGGGCATTCCGAAAGCTCAGATTAACTGGGAGATTGCCAATGTTTTGTGTATAGGAGCAACTTTGCATTGTTAACGTGCAAAGTTTCGGAGCAGTTACGTTAAAATAGAACATGGTTTGGTCGCATGCATAAAACGAGAGATCCTCAAGCATGGGAGCATTAATTTTATGGTTTAGAAGATCTATAGGCTCAAAGCGAACATTCTTAAAACAAAGCTCAGTGAAATTCAAAAGTATGCAAGGAGCATTCGCTGTGTCATAAGAGGTTCCAGAAAGATGCAAACTCCTGAGTGTTGGGCAGGAAAAGATGCAGTTCGGCAGTAAGAACCCATCTTCTTGATCAATACTAAGGTGAGTTTCTTCAACTCCGTTTTGAGTGACAAAAGAGAGCCATTGATCAATGTCAAATAATCGTGATCTGAGTGCTCCTGCCTCATAACCAGAGAATATAAAGCTAAAATTGCGAATAGGTCCTTTGTGATGCATGAGAACTCTGGTGATTACATACAAACTCACAGAGACTAAAATATCGATGCTTTCATTGTCGTATATTACTTTCTTGTCCCTGATACCACTATTAGCATAGTACAAGACATACTTGTTCCGAATGTGAGAAAAGAAGTACTCATTAAAGATGAGTTTTGAAAGACTGAACCACGAATCTCTCCAAAGAGTCGACAAAACAGCCATTCTAGCTGCTTGTAGAATTGACAACAATCTCAAAATCTTGTCAAGTATATGAGCCGGAAGTTCACTGAATCTGTCTCTCGGACACGCCATAACCGAAGCTGCTTGTATAGATGCAAATTAAAGGACAAATAGGTCAAACAAAACCCCAAAATGAGTGAGAACTCGGTGATAGGGATTAGAATGAGGTCTCAATCTCAGCCAAAAAGATGACAATTTTGAACCTGAACATCGATGACATGTATGAATAAGAACAAACCCAGAACTCAGATTCAAATTCATTTGTTTGAACATTTAATATACAGTATGTTTTTGAGAAAAAACCCTAATTTCTCAGCATTATAAATTTCAAACCCCTAACATTCAATCGGAAGATGTAAAATGCAAATTTAACTACAATCGAGACTTCAAGGAGAGTTAATTGGTAGAGTAATAAAGTTGATTTCACTAACCTGTAGGGCGTGCTGGATGGAGTAGGGAGTTTGACTGCAGAAACCTGAAAGACGGTATTGTCTTTGTAATTTGATTTGGGAGGGATAGGGACTGGAGAGTGGAGAGTGCGCAAGGAGAATTAGCGGCAATGCAGCAATGGGGTTTATCTAAAATCAAAACAAAAATTTTATAATTTTATACCCGAATTTGCATTTTGATAATGTAGCACTCTATCTGAACAATTCACAATATTTTTTGATAGCATACATGATCAGGATTGACATTATAAATGCATTTTAAGTCCTATTTCGGAAATGAAATATGAAACTTCTATTTTGATATATTTTTAATATTTTACTCATACTTTAGTCTTTTTTTTCTTTTATCTACTCCTTCATTTGGGAGTTGTCAAGGAATCAACTCAACTAAAAACTCAAGCTTGTGGTTATGGCCCAAGAATGATTGTTATATACTCTAACACGCCCCCTCACGTGCAGGCGTGACCTCTTTGAGCCTTGCACGTGAAACCTTAACTAATTTTTTTTAATCTGGGTGGCAGTGAGTTTCGAACTCGTGACCTCTTGGTTATCAAGGCTCCGATGTCATGTCAAGAAACCAACTCAACCAAAAGCTCAAGCTTGTGATTGTGGCCCATGAATGATTGTTATATACTCTAACAGGAGTAAAAAAAAATCTACTCCCTCATTTGATTCACATTAGACTATTTGATTTTTTAGGGTTAGTTTTTTTTACTTTGACAAGAATATGGAGTATAAAAAAGTTTGGCTTATGCAAAGTTTAAGAAAAATAAAAATATATAATTGGAAGTGATGCAAAAAAGAAAGAAAGATTATGAATCACTCAAAATTTTCCTTAAAAAGGAAAAAGAAGGTTTTTTTTGACATCTCAAAAAAGAAATATGGAGTGACAGAGAGAGTACAAAACGGTTATTTTGACACTCAAAATGCGTGTCATATTATCAAACCAATCAAATTGAGGCCGTCATGGTGCTCTGTTTAAAAAACTAATAAATCTTACCTTCTTAGCCCCTGATAAACTTACACCCCAACCCAATCCGAACTCACTCTTACCGTTGTCAATTGGAGAGACAACTGACGGGGCGGGGCGGGAGGGGGAGGGAGGTAGGTTCAGATTGGGTCGAGAATAGAGTTTACCAGGGGATAGGCACGGGAGGATGCACCATATACTAGTTAGGGGCTAATGTACCCTCCTAAATTTATACTCCTAAATATATGTATGAGGGAAAAGACAAAAGTAGGAGTCAAACATTAAAAATATATCAAAATAAGATTTCCATATTTTTATTCACGTAATATGAGTTAAAATGTACTTACATTACCAAACATGGTCATCTACGTTACCAAAAAATATAGTAATGTACACATGTATAGTACTACATTACCACAATATGAAGTCCTATTCCGATAATAAAAACATAAAAATCTTATTTTGATATTTTTCTCTATATTTTAGTCTTATTTAAGATGATTTCTATAATGTATGTGTCTCGCAACAAAAATTAATGAGACCAGGTAAATTAGGAAAATGCTAATATTTGAATCAAATGATCCGGCACGCCCTTCAATCTCCATCCCTCCCAAACCAAGTGAAACAGTCCTTTTGATTTCCGAAGTCACACTCCCTACTCTATCCGGCACGCCCTTCAGGTGACTTGAACCACTCTCACTAGTCACTATTCTACCCATTAACTCTCTCTGTGTTTGAAATGGTTGGATTAGTATCGTATTACATCTCCCTATTGAGTGTTAGGGTTTTGAAATTTTACAATGCTAAGAAATTAGGGGTTTTCCTTAGCCCTATAGAATGTTCAATATAGTCAAAGAACTGAATTTGAATCTGGATGTGTTCTTGTTCATGCGTGTCATTGTTGCTCATGTACAAAACTGTCATCTTTTTGGGCGAGATTGAGACCTCATTCTAATCACCATCACCGAGTTCACTCATTGTTGGGTTATTATGTCTGACCTATTTGTTCTTTAATTTGAAACTTTAAAAAGCTGAACTTCGACTATGGAGAGTACGAGGGACAGATTCAGTGAACTTCCGGAGGTTATACTCGACAAGATTTTGACATTATTGCCCATTGAAGGAGCTGCTAGAATGGCTGTTTTGGCAACTCAGTGGAGAAATTCATGGCTTGGCCTTTCAACACTCTGCTTTGATGAATACTTCTTTTGTCACATTACAAATAAGTATATCCCGTACTATGCTGCAAGCGGTGTCAGGGACAAGAAAGTAATATATGGAAATGAAAGCATCAACATCATAGTCTCTGTGAGTTTCTATGTAATCAGTAAAGTTCTCATGTTTCACAAAGGACCTATTCGCAAATTCGTCTTTATATTCTTTGAGGATGGGATAGGAGCAGGAACACTCAGATCACGACTATTTGACGTTGATCAATGGCTCTCTTTTGTCACACAAAAAGGATTCGAAGAAATCCACCTTACTTTTGATCGACAAGATGGGTTCTTACTGCCAAATTGCATCTTTTCATGCCCAACACTCAGGAGGTTGCATCTTTCTGGAACCACTTATGACACAGCGAATGCCCCTTGCGTACTCCTAAATTTCACTGAACTTCGTTTTATGAATGTTCGCTTTGAGCCTATAGATCTTCTAAACCATACAATTAATGCTCCCATGCTTGAGGATCTCTCATTTTTTGCATGTGATCAAACCATGTTCTATTTTAACATAACTGCTCCGAAACTTCGTGTGTTAGCATTTCATGGTTGTTCTTATAGACAAAACATTGGTTATCTTCCTGTTAATTCGAGCTTGCGGAATGTTCATACTCTTGTTTTGGATCCTTATTCGATCATGGTACGTCAGCCATAACTTTTGTTCTTTGTGTGCATAACTTCAGTCATATTTAAAATGATTGTTATAAACGGTCTAACGTTTCTCTTTGTGTTTGAAGAATTTTTTTGGGCCCTTGGTTAGAAGGGGGAAGCTGGTTCAGCCAAGTGAGCTAAATGTTGAATGCCTGAGGTTGCGAGAAAACCCATTAGGTTGCGACATAGACGATCTTTACTCAGTGGACTATGACATCTCTTCTGCATTCATTCATTTGCTGCAAGTATGCCCGAAATTGCGCGAAATTCACATACAATCATGGGTAATCTTATTTTCCCTAGACAGATTATTCACAAAGCTCGTATTTGCTTCCCATCAAATTTTTATGATCCATTAACGCAGCCTTGTCGTGAGCTTTAGTGATTGTTTAGTTTAATTCACTTGGATCCTTTTTCGTGTAGTTTCTCGAATCGATATCTGAGTGCTTAAAGACACAGTCAAAACCCTGGAAGGAACTTTATCATGTGGCTCAAACACTCAACTCTCTCCACACTTTGAGTTTGAGCTATGATGAGGTTTTAGGGCAACGCCCCCTGTTTTTTTAATCGACAATATGGAATGATAAAAAATTATAAATTTTATTTCAAACATCTATTGAATGTGAATCTTTTTAGTAGGCAATGTGAATCGTTTTACTAAAAAATTAAACGAAAAATTTAATATTAATTTAACGGGGGATGCTAGGGGTACACCTTTGGTGTACTCCAAATGTACACCACATGTGTCTACACCATTCATTTTATTTTGTTTTTATTATTTTTTTTTTTGAATTTTACATGCCCTTTTTTGTGGTTATGGATGGGTGAAGGATATTTGGGGTACACTTTTGGTGTACCTCTAGCATTTTTCTTGTTGGGGGATTATTGTTGTTTATTTAAAGGGAGATGCTAGGGATAAACCAAAGGTATACCTAAATGTACACCACATACTTCTTTACCACTCATTTTATTTTGTTTTTGTTTTTTTTTTAATTTAACATGCCTTTTTTGTGGTTATGGAGGGAGGGGGATATTTGGGGTACACTTTTGGTGTACCCCTAGCATTTTTGTTAAATATTACTAGCACTTGTATTTTGCACTGAAAAATAATAAAATACTCCGCAATAAATTACACTTGGGGTACTTCGTATACATTAAGTGAAATTTGCACTAAATATTATTAAAATATGTCTTTTTATAATGTATCACTTAAACTTTTTTATTTCTTATATAGTACTTGAATAATGTCTAGTGACCAGAATAATGTTTAGTGATGGTAGACATATAGTTTGAACAATGTCTAGTGATGCTGGACATTTACTTGAACAATGTTCAGTAGATATTGACCAATGATACTACATTGGAAAATAAAAATATATAATACTACGTACTACACTGGAAAAGTCACTATGTTTCAGTACCATTTAGGTAAATTTCCCATACATTAATTAATAAAGATATTAGAAGACTTTATTTTCACTTTTTAGTTACTTGTTAATACATTTGACAATATTATGAATAACATTAAAAAATTTAAATATATATCATTTTTCAAAAAAAAAAGTAAAATAGATATATGAAGTCATAAAAAACTTGTTGGAAAAAATATAACTTTATACACTATAACAATAAGTAATAAAAATAAAATAAAAACATAACCTTATTTTTATCACCTTACAAGAATAAACCTCAATCAAATCTCAAGATTACATACACTTCTATTTTTGGGATAAAGACTATGTTTTTACTCAGAGTGATTTCTTTGTTTTCATCTGATATGATTGAAACTTATTTGATTTTTTGATTTGGTCGCATCTAATTGTGATTTGGTCGCATCTAATTGTAGTTATATTTAAAGATGTTTTTGATTCATCTTATATTAATAAAAATTAATAATAAAAATAAATTGAATAGAACAAATTCATAATGGAGTGATGTTAAATTTAATTTTAGACCAATATTAGGAGTATATCAAATTATACAATTCACTTAACACTTCTCCTATCACACACTTCTTATTTACATTTTAATTTTTTTTATTCACACCAAAATTTATGATATGGAAAGAGGGTTGATGTACAATTTGAGATATACCTTGGTGTATGTTAAGATTCATAAGTTTGTTTTTTGGTTGAATTGATTCTTTGATATAATATCGAAACCTTGATAACCAATAGGTCACGAGTTCAAAACTCAGCATCATCTAATTTTAATAAAAAAAAGGGTATCACGTGCAAGGCAAAGTGATGCCTGCACGTGAGGGGACATGTTAGAGTATACAAAATCCTTTCTTGAGTCACAATTACAAACTTAAACTTTTGATTGAATTGATTTTTTGACAAAATATCACGTGCAAGGATTAAAGAACTCACGCCTGCACGTAAAGGTTCGTCTTAGAGTATACAAAAAAACATTTCTTAGGCCACAACTCTAAGCTTGAGATTATGGTTGAGTTAGTTTATTAACACTAGTGTAACTCAAATATTTCTTTTGATTTTTTATACACTTTGTTTACCATTACTCTTAGCTTTAACAATTTGAAAAATATTATTCAAGAGTAACTTTTAACGTTGGTGTAAATATGCATAATTAATGCAAACATAATCTCAAACGTTATATTTAAACATATAAAAATATGATATATGATGAGAGAGAGAGAGAGAGAGATTGAGGGAGGGAGTACTAGATTGTTCTTAGTGAATATGCTAGCTCACATATTAGTGGCACAAGCATTGCTCTTACATCAGTTAATTGACTATGGAAGATAAGGTTCAAGAAGCAAGAGGGATAGAGCCTAGATGTAAAGCTAAAAAGAGTATAAAAAAGATAAGTTTATTTGACAAAAACTATTTCAACTTTTGGGGAGGCACGAGGAAAACGCAAAATCTTCTGAATATTTTTGCGATTCATGCCCCCTCCTCCAATGACAAACTTATCAAGTGTCGGAAAGGACGAAAGTAATCCCTCGAGCCAACACAACGACTTCTCGAGTGAACTGTAGTGTGGCCCGCCATAACTCACCCTCAAAGTGTGAAGCAAGTTGAGTGTTTGAGCCACACAATAAAGTTCCTTTGAAAGTTCTGAGTCTCTCTTTAAACAATTTGCCACCACTTCGACAACCTGCAGAGAAAGCAACAATGGCAAAAAAAGGAAAAATGGAACTCATTGATCACTAGAATTCCCAACTAAGTTGCATTACAACAACAACAATGATGCGAAGCAACTAATCAAGTGCACATTTTTTGAATAATTCATCAAGGAAAATGTAGTTACCTGTATATGCATATGAAGTTTGCACAGTTTTGGGCAGATTTGCAGCAAACGAATGAAAGCAAAAGAAATATCATGATATACAACCCACTCCCTCTCTGGGTCGCAATGTAGTGGGTCATCAAGCAGCTTCAGGCACTCCACATTTAGTTCACACCGTTGTAGTGATATCCCACTTCTACTAAACGGTTTCAAAAAATACTTGGAATCCAATGACAAATGAAAGATCAATACCTAAAGTAATTGTGAGCAAATAACATAGAAAACAAACGATGGTGGCTAACATACCATGATTGAGAAAGGATCCAAAACAAGAGTACGAACATTTTCCAAGAAGGTCGAGTTATCAGGGAGATAACCAATGTTTTGATTATAGGAGCAACTTTGAATTGTTAACGTACACAGTTTTGGAGCATTTACGTTAAAATAGAACATGGTTTGAGAACATGCGTAAAATGAGAGATCCTCAAGCATAGGAGCTTCAATTGTATGACCTAGAAGACCGTTAGGCTCAAACTCAACAGCTGTAAAACAAAGTTCAGTGAAATTCATAAGTTCACGAGGGGCAATGGCTATGTCATAAGAGGCTCCAGCGAGATGCAACCTCCTGAGTGTTGGGCATGAAAAGACGCAGTTCGGCAGTAAGAACTCATCTTCTTGGTAAAAACTAAGGCGAATTTCTTCAACACCTTTTTGTGTGACAAAAGAGAGCCATTGATCAATATCAAATAGTCGCGATCTAAGTGTTCCTTCTTCACCACAAAATATGAAGCAAAATTTGCGAATAGGTCCTTTGTGATGCATTAGAACTTTATTGATTACATACAAACTCACGGAGACTAATATATCAATGTTTTCATTGTCGTATATGACTCTCTTGTCCCTGATATCACTATCGCAATAGTACGAGAAATATTTGCTATCAATGTGAGAGAAGAAGTGTAGATCAAAGCAGAGATTTGAAAGACTAAACCACGAATCCTTCCACAGAGATGATAAAACAGCCATTCTAGCAGCATCTACAATGGGCAAGAATCCTAAGATCATGTCAAGTACTTCAGCCGGGAGTTCACCGAATCTGTCTCTCCTACCCCTTTCCATAATCCAAGCAGTTTTCTATGGATGAAAAATTAAAGAACAAATGAATTTAGCACATCCCCAAAATGAGTGAACTCGGGGATATTGATTAAAATGGGGTTTCAATCTCAACCAAACCTAAGAAAAAATGAAGCAATTCCTTAGCATTCAAAATTTCGAAACCCTAGCTTTCAATCGGTAGACGTAAAACGCCATGAAAAGATTTGTTTGGTTGAAACGGAGCAAGTGATTCCACTCATCTCTAAGGTTCTGTGCTTTAGTTGGAGAGTGAACGGCGACTACAGAAACCACGGGAATGGGAGAGGGAGAGAGTCAATCCGGATCGACCGGAAAACAGGACAGGGACCTGACCGGCAAGATCCTAGATCGGACCTTTCATTGAAAAGATATTAGCCAGTTTCAGCCTTCAGGTAGATGTAACGGTAAAATTCCTTTCATTGATTATTCATAAAAATGAAATACTATCTCAAATTAATACTCATTATTTGGCGTTCCATGAGTTTAAAAAAAATGAAATTGTATGATTGAAAATGATGCAAATGAAAGAAAAAAAAGGCGAGGCACAAAAAACATTCTAAAAAAGAAAACAACAAGGGTTAATTTGGGATGGAACTAAGATTTTTGAAATCTGACAACCTAAGTAAACTATAAAATTCATCTTAAACTTATTATATTATTGATAATAATATTTTATGTTAGTATAATTTCCTGCAACATGCTCAGTGGATTGAAAAAAAAAAGTAGGGTTGAAATAAATTCAGTTAGAGTGAAACTATTTTGTTAAGAATTCATCTTGTTTTGATGTGCTCATGACATTAAGAAAAGAAGGCATGATTTGTATAGGCTCCATTATTATGAAATTTGAAAAGGTTGGTGTTTCCTTGCCAATACTAGGGTCATAACTTCCATAAATTTAAAGTAACAATTACATATAACAAGTGAAAAGTATTTCGACTTTTGGGGATGCGTGAGGAAAACACAGGAACTTCTGAGCAGTCTCGAGAGTCATGCTCCATGCTTCTATGATGAACTTCTCAAGTGTTGGAAAAGAGGAAATTATGCCTTCGACACAAGACAGAAAATCCTCATGTGAAGTTATGACAATGTCACCAAAATTCAAACTCAAAATGCGAAGAGAGTGGAGAGTTTGAGCGGCACGATAAAGATCCCCCGAAAGTTTTGACTGTGTCTTCAAACATTTAGACATTTGATCGACATACCTTCATCGAGTAAAGATCCGAAACAAGAGTACGAGCATTTCCCAAGAAGCTCGAGTTAACTGGGAGATCACAAATCCTTTGTCCATAGAAGCAGCCTTTAATTGTTAAAGTACAAAGTTTTGATCGCACTAATATTTTGGTGCATACTTGTGGTGTACTACTTGGGATATGCCCCTTGATATACACATAGCATGGTTGTTCATTTTATATTGTCAATTTAGATTGGAATTGAACTCCATTTGTCGGAAACTTATTGTCCCGTCTAAGGTGTTTAAAAAATGTTGAAATGTCGGGTATGTAGTTAAAAGGGAAAAAGATTAAAGTAAGAGTAAAACATTGAAAATATATCAAAATAGGACTTCCATATTTTTATTTATAAAATAGGAATTAAAATACACTTACATTACCAAACATGGTCATGCACATTACCAAAAAGTATAGTAACGTGCACATTACACAGTACGAAGTCATATTTCGAGAATAAAAATATAGAACTCCTATTTTGGTACTTTTTCTATGTTCTAGTCCTATTTAGCATGATTTCTATAATTAAAAATTGAAATTTGTTAAAAGAAAGAAAAAATCTAGATCACACATTGGGCCTGTTTGGAAACAGCGTTAGCGATTAGCTTTAGCATTTTGAAAAGGCTATCTACGGGCAGCGTTTAGCGTTAGCGTTTTCAAAGTAATCTGCACCGTTAAAATTTTATCCAAATCGCTAACGCTAATCTCTAAAGCTATTCCCAAACAGGCCCATTGTTTATTTTATTAGAAAAGTAAAAAATATGACAATTATTTCGGAACGAATTAAAAAAGAAATTCAAACGATTAATTTGGGAAGGAGAGAGTAGTCTTTACCTTTTGTAACTCTCAGGGTAGATTCTATTTTTACATTTTTAAATTTAGTACTTTCCTCGTCTCAGTTTAAATTGTTTGTTTACTATTTACATGATCAAACTTCAATCACGTTCTTCACTTATTTTTTGTAACTCATTTAATAAGATAATATAATCTAGTCACCTCTTGTTTTTGTAAAACTTTTGATGTGTTAAATATATAAATTTTACTATTTTTTAATTCTATCCCAATTTTTATATAAATTCATTCAAAAATTACTTTAGTCAAACCTAATAAATAATATGGATTAACAGTGACCTAAAATGGAACAAATAAACCGCCTGATTCTTTTTTTTTTTTTTTTGGGTACATTAAACTGCCTGATTCTGTAAATCAAGGGTAATACACATTGTTTGGATGAAAAAAATCAGAAGAATATGAAATGAGAAGAGTCAAAACAAAGACCAAGAGAAATGAAAATATATTTTCTTTTATGTTTTATGGATTACAAGAAAATGATGAGAAAAATAAGAAAATGAGAGAAAAGATACATTTTCGTTATTGTCACACTTCTTCAAGACTCAAAATATTTAATGCAAGTGCATCAAGCAAGTCACAAATTAAAGAAACAACTTTACCATTTCATCAAGGCTCACCATAGAAGAACCTGTCCAATATGGACTTAAATTCATGTATTTGAAATATTAAACCATACAAACATGTACACATAAAGAAAGAATAAACAAAATCTGTCTTTCAAAAGTTCATCATCTTGTTTTGATGTGCAAGACATTTATTTATTCAAAGAGCTTAACAAGAAGAAATATGGGAGGCCTCATTTGGATTGCAGAGTTAGAAGATCAGTGTCATTAAGGAATGAAGGCATGACTTGTATGGGCTCCATTATAAAACCACATTTCTTGCATTCTTCCTGAACCTGCTGCACTTGGGACGGCCCGCCTGGACAGAACGCAACCACAGCACCCCCACTCCCTGTAAACTTTGAGGCCCCACCCGCTCTTCGAACCAATTCTACCATCTCGATGTTCAACGAACCTAGACACTCATCCCCAAACATTTGCCTGCACCAAATTCCATTGTTCATGTCATAATATGACACCCGGTCCATTTAAGAGTCTTACGGTGCTCCACCCCCATCCCCTAGTCTCCCTTGTTTCGTTGATATGATACTACCATATCGGCAAAACAAGGGGGGCTGAGGGATTTGTGGGGTGGTGGTGGGGGTGAGAGGGTAGGAACTACTTCAGTGTCAATCGAAGCATTGTAGGGCCCTCAAATGGAACGGTGTGTCAAATTATGACACTAGGGTTGGGTGTCAAAAAAGCACTAGAAAAAAATTGCAAACCTACAAGAAGTCAAGAATATGCGGCATATATATTCCATATAAATACTCTTACCTTCGAAGGTCAAAATTTTTGTTCATAAGCTCTGCAATCTTAGTATAGTCCTTCTCAAGCAATGCTTTTCTCCCTTCCACAGCTATTTTTGCAACCTCTTCCATTGAAGATATTATGAACTTATCCCCATCTAACCACCTTTGGCGAACTGAACTGTGGACCTGTACCACGAAAACGGTTAAAACAACTTGTGTTGATAATACTATACTCACATGGTGTACTTTTCTTAACTTGATATGAATAAAAAGCTCTCATGTAAAAAACAAAGTATAATGAAGTTTAAACAGGGAAAGAGTGAATCATAACACTGACCTTTCCAGAATCACTGGGATTCTCAGCATAGATTAGATGCAGTGGAGGAAGAAGACTAATATCCATGGGTGTATACAATCCATGACCTAATTCATCCATATGCCTCTTGCCAAAATCCTGTAAGGGAATAATGTGATTACAAATGATCTTTTTTTACCTCACCTATATGACAAATTTCATGATTCAGCAAAGGGAATATGTAATATCCGCACATTAATCATGCATACCATATAAACCACACCACCATAGACCTGTGTTACCCTATCCTGTAAACCAGCCACAATCCCAAGTTCTTTTTCTGCACTGAGGATGAGGTTTGGTCTGACCTCAACTTTAATCAGATGTCTAACATTGTAAAAGTCAAGGAGACAACTTAGTGCAGCACATACAATTGCACTAGAGCCTGAAAGACCTGTCTGAAATGATAAAAAGCATGGATTTTTAGGAGTGCATTGAAATGTTAGTGTTTGAGATTAGTTGTTTCAAAGGAATAAGTGCTTTTTGAGGAAGAAATATACATTTACTTCAATTTCTTGAAAAGAAGTGTTTGGATGGAAAATGATATAAAATATTACAAGTAAAAATACTTTTAATGTCTTATCTGCACATTGGTGCTTTTTTCAAACAAAAAAAAAACAATGAGTGCTTAAATGAAAAAGGGATGATTAGTGGCCACCTGTCGGGGAATGTTAGTATCGTACGAGAGCCTGAAATTTTCTTCGTGGAGACTGATGTCATTATGTTTGCAGTAATTGTAAAACACCTTACATATTGCCATAAGCAACCTAACTCCACCATAATAACCCTCATTTTGCAACCGGTTTACCTGAGTCAAAACACATTATATCACTTGATAATTGCTATAGATAAACAAGAACCATATTGATGTCGAAGTGGGAAGAGCTTTAACAGCAGTGTTTTTTAGTTGTGTATAATGCATGGGCCATCATCAGTGATTAGAAAATTAACAAAAATATTTTGAGCATCTTTTTTCCCTTCAAAGCATTTTAGCCCGAAATATGTCTGCCTGAAAGAATTTTAGCAAAAGTATTGTTGTATCACTAATAAAAATGACCAAACTAGCACGAGGCAGTTCAAGTTAATAAAATAACTCTGGCTGATAAAAACAAAAAATAAAGTGTTCATTCTAAAAAGATTCCCAAATAACTAACCAAGTTGTAGGTGCAATCTTTGACAATCTAATAAAATGCTTACTGTAGTCATTAAGTGCAGAAATACAAGAAAAAAGTCACTGTTCAGATAACGTGAAAAAGCTAATAACCAAAGGTAAAGAAAAGGTTCATAAGGGTTGGTCACTTCTAGAACAACAACAAACCCAATGTACTCCCTCAAGTGTAACAGGAAGACAACTACACAGTAATCAACACACTGAACACAGCAGCCAAGACACAGATCAAGATGCAACAACAATAGCAATCTAAGTATCACACTACAATTCAAAGGCATAATGGGAGAGAGAGAGAGAGAGACCATATGGTGAAGGGAATTGAACTCAACAAGATCGTGAGTAGGATGAGGGGAGATGAGCAGCTCAGGCGAAGGCTCAAGGCGCACCGAAGCCCAGAAATTACCAAGACTAAAAGAGATGGTGTTCCCATAGTAAACATCACTTGGGTTTCCTAAAAGGCCAACTCGTGCGTATGCCTTGTGTTCTATCACTCTGCCACCGCCTACCATTCCTTTCTTTCGCCTACAAATTATACAACAACAAAAGAAGAAAAAAAAGTGGAGTATACAATAAAGATATAAAGTTCTTTTTTTCCATTTCTATACATATGATCTAACCAAGTAAAAAAATACATGACTTCAAAAAATCTTCAAAACAAGTGAATCAAATTCAATTAATAACAATTAACATCTGATGAATTAGTAATTAGTAAAAAAAATCCTGTATTCCTCTGAAACTGAAAAACTGGAAGCTACTCACATTAAATAAGACTAAAACTTACCAACAAAAATCCTATATCAAACCATTTCTATAATGCACTAAAAAACCCATTTCTATAACAAATTCATCATATGTTTTTAAAACAAGCATAAGAGAAAAACAGAGCACAACAACAGACTACGTGATCCTATACAATGTAAGACAGATTCCGTGTATCATTTCCCAGATTGAAACCCGTTGGGGTGGTTTCCTGTTTCGGATTGCCTTTTTTTTTCTTTTCAGAAAACATAAAACTCGCTTTTGGAAAGCATAAAAATGAAACATTTCAAGCAATTTTGGCTGAAATGTGCCTATCTGCGTTGGCATTTTTCAGCAAAACATACATTCAAAAAAATGAAAACTAAAAGGAAATTTCTAGCACATTCAACAGACAAAGTACACATAGACGCGTACACTCAATAAACTATGAAGTAATTCAACATTAGAATTTAGAAGAGTGAGATTCACCCGAACTGAAGGATAGAAAAGAAAAAAGAGAGAGAGAGAGAGAACATCAGACTTACTTGTGAGTCGCACCGTGTTCAGGTGCGTGCGTCAATTTTGCGAGTTGCGGTTGACAAGAAGAATGGGATATTGCGATTTGCGTTGGCTATTTTAACTAATTGAATGGATGGACCAAATTACTAAATCAAATTAGATTGGGCTGGAAATTGGAATGGACTATTGCTAAGTAGGCTTAATCCGGTCTTACTGGTCTAAATTTTTTATTTTTTTTATTTTTTTACTTTTTATTTTTTATTTTTTACTTTTTATTGCTTTTTAATATTTTTAAAATTTTATTTATCATTATTATTTCTCTGTATTATTATTTTATTATTGACAAATGAAGTGATCATCGACCGAAAAAGAAAAAGAATGGAGAGAAAGAGAAACCTTGGTTGTACACGAAAGAGGGAGGATTTGGAACTAAAACTTTAGATTTCTTCTCTTTTATTTTTTAAAACCAAACTGGTACTTCACTCGTGTAATACACGAGAGATCTTCAATCTTCATAAATGAAGATGATCAAAATAAATTTACATTATTGATTTTTATGCTCTAAATGATAAAGGAACACAAAGAGGAGAAGAAAGAAAGAAGAAAAAGAAGAAAATGAGGAGAAGAGATAGAACAAGAATTGGGAAATTGAAATGGAGAAGGACGGGAGACAAGGAGAAAAGATAAAGGAAAGGATGAAGGAAGGGGTATTTTTGGAAGAATTGGAATAAAATAGTAGAATGAGAACTTTAATTCCGGACGGAAAAAAGCGTAGAATGGGAACTTAAAATCCGGACGGAGGGAGTAATATATTAAAATATAAAGTGTAGGAAGCTCAATCCTCATAATTCATGGGGGAATTCACCCAAGTTCGCGCCCTAATGGAGATAGAAAAATTGATTCTTTGTGCGTTATTAAGTTGAGAATAGTATGAACAATATTACCTTGTAATAGAGTCAATAGTACACAAAGAAATGATATCGTTCAATACTTAGAGAACTAATTTGGTGTACTCCGAAGGGATGCAACAATATTTTAACGGTTCACAGTAACACAAAATGCTAGTTCAATACAAAATTATATTGATATTTTTTGTTATTGTAAATCACCACACTAGCACAAAATATTGATGCATCTACGTCTTTACATAAAAGCGGGATATGAACGGCTCAGAGGAGTGCATACCAAAGTAGAATGGGCTGATTTGGTCTGGAATAAATTATCCATACTCAAACACTGCTTCATTGCTTGGCTTATCTGGAAAAGGAGAATCCTCACTAAGGATAGGATGAGTAAATTCATGAATATTAATACAAAGTGTGTGCTGTGTGAGAAGGAAGTATAAACTGTAGATCATATGTTCTGTACTTGTTCTTTTGCAATATCAATTCATAAGGCTCTGAAGGCAAAGAGCTCAAAGATTCACTGCCACAAAGAGATGACTAGAACGTATGTGATTCAGAATCTGAAGAATGGTGCCGCGTAAGCGGTGGGGCTAATCACTATAAAAAGTTTACCCTACCTTAATTAGTTTTGGGTGAGAAGACTCCTTGTGCGCGGCGGACACGGGTCTAGTGTTCTTGGCCGACTGAGGAGTGGGGCACCTGGGGTGGACGATTCCACCTTTTTGGGCCGAGAATCTGAAGAGCACCATTGTAATGGCAATTGGGCAAAAGATTGGGTTGTCTGATATGTTTTAATCCATTTCCGTTGTTAAAATCCTTTATATATATAAAGGAGACTCCAATTTACAAGAATTTGACATTTGGCAACTCTAAGATGTGACATGTGACATAGATGATGTGTCAAATTTTTAGACAAAAATTTGTGAGGGGCTGAGAGAATTAAACAACGGCTTTCCTATTAACTTTTTAACTTAAACAAATTAGGAAGAAATCAGCGGAGCTTTCGCTCGGAGACCGCAAGTTTCCTTCCCCATTTTCTTTCCTTCCCCGTCGTTCCTTTCAATCGAAAATACCGAAATCGAGATTAAAAATACCAAAATTAGCCGAAATCCATAGCTATTCAGCTGATTCTCTCTTTTGATTAAGATCCAAAATGTCAAAATTGAGATCCAAATTTGAGATGCGAAGTCTCTTCTTCACCAAATAAAATAAATTAAAGGAAATCATTCCCCGTAAGTGGTCTCTGAGTTTGTCCGTGCGGCATAGGATCTTGTGGCGCAAGGGTATGTGCATGTTGGGTTGGATACTTACAAATTCATTTATGGCTTTTGGGGTATGCAGATCAGGTGAGTGGAATTTCCTAATTATTGTTTTCATTGCAATGATTGAGTTTTTCTCTTAACAGATGTGGATTCAGTCTCATTACAATTCAATTACATTTAATTGAATAGATTTAATTGGAATATAAGGGAGCATGAAAAAACAAAATGATGCTCCAATTTTATACCAACTCATTTGCTAGATTGGAGTTCTTGATTATGGGTGTTAAAAAAATTGAATGCATCAGTATTGTCGATGACTACATCTTGATAGGTTTTATAAATGTGAAGTATATATTTGCAATGGTTTATGGTGGTTTTTTATTGTTTAATTATCTGTCTTATTTTAAAAGATCATTATGGGACAAGTGTGCACTGTGCAGCAAGGAATTGAGAATGTTAATAGTCAAACAGTAAAATGGTTCATGCTACACTTTCATTATTTGAGCTTTGGTCTTGGGGGTTTTGGATGTTTTTTTTTTTTAATTTTTCAAGCATAATGTCTTTTTTGTTTCATTTTCTTCACTGAAAAATGCATGAGAACTGTGTTTAGTCTTGGTGAATTAGACTCAAGTAGTGATTCATATAATCGATTGACATCTCCGTATTCTTATATTGTAATTTGTTTTACTCTTTTGGTCACACCTTATTTATCTATGTGTCTAGACTGTCCACACCTTGAAAATGTTTCTAATGAAGTATTAAACTAATATAGAGTTAATTTTTTTACTTTTTTTAGCAAGATAATGACCCCCCCTATTTTTTATTTGATTGAAATTTTAACCATATCTCTAATGTTTTTTTATATTGTGCGTATTGTTGGCTTATAATAAAAAAAATGCAATATATGTTTTATTGAAATAAATGAAAAAACAAGAAAAAATAGGTTGTACTCTTTTAATATGAAAGATCAGATCTTTAGTTTTTTTTAATTATACATAAAGTGTGCTTACGTGTTTATCGTTTGCTCCTGAAATGAATTCGGTGATAACTGTTGTAGTCCTTTGTTGTGATATAACGGGGGAAATTTTGTATTGCAGTGTGAAGGGGTTAATTTTATTNCCAACCTCAACTCAACATCAGAAAGTGTAAAGGTAACAGCTCATTATTATTCTTCTTAATTAAATTCTATTTTTAAATTATAATTTTTGTTTCTCTTTGTTGTTGATTATCTAGAGATAGTAATAACATTATCTAACATTAAGCATTATTCAGAGGGGCAGGCCGATACTGGACGAATCCAGACAATTGGAGCAGTGATGCCGCACCATCCTGTCATGTTTGAAATTCAATTCTCTTCTCTGTACAGGTTATTGGCTGAATTTTTAAGTTTCAATTTCTCATCTTTCCAAACAAGTCACCAAGATCGAAATTTCCATTTTATCCAATAATGAATGGAGATTGCTTTGTCAATTTTTTACTAATGGAAACACAATCATGATTCATTGGGATAAAAGTATGTTGGTTTTGAAGTTGCGGACTACTACAACAACAATTGTTTGATTGATGTTGCAGACTTAATGTGAAAAGTTGTACGGAGTAATAGTCAAGAGATAGAAAATTATATGGAGTATTAATGCTTTCTCCAAGTTATCCTCTTATATAACTTTAGACAATTATACATTTGCATCCTATTGTGAATATTTCATGTGCCATTTGTTCTGTTCATAGCATTGCTGTAATCTTTAAGTTGGCCAGACATGATTGAATATACACTTATTTAAATTTATCAAGTTAATAAAGTAGTTGAAGAAAATATTGAACGTCTTTCAATGTTTGAGGCTTGGATGGTAACCAATACACAGTACAGTGAGGGGCATAATTTAACTTATGCGGAGTTCCCAGGACACTTTGTGTATGACAAAAAAAACAATGATGGTTTCCGAGAAAGCAAAGACCATCGTTAGGCCGACTCCATTATGTTCCAACAGGAACCGGCGAGTTATATTACTTGAGATTGCTCTTGACTGTCCAACGAGGATGCACCAGTTATCAAAGTTTGAGGACAGTAAACAATGTTGTACACAACTCATTTGAGTCTGCGTGTGAAGCGTTGGGATTATTAATCGATGATAAAGAATTCGTTGAAGGTATAAAAGAGGCTGTCGAGCTTGGTTCTGGAAATCAGTTGAGAAAGTTGTTCGTCACATTGTTGGTGACGAATGCCATGAGTCGTCCGTGTGTTGTGTGGGAGAAAACATGGGAACTATTGGCTGATGGGATTTTATATGATCGAAGAAGATTATTGCGCAATCTAGGTAATTAATTTGTTAGGTTAACTCATTGTTATTATTAGTTAGACCTATAATTGAAGTATGTGATAGTGAAAATGTGAATTTTTGAAAAAAACCATTTGATAAAACAAAATATTGTTGTAGGTATTAGTAAACATGGACTTCATCTACTGTAACATGATCGTTATGGCAAAAACACCATCAAAACTAACCACATTTTTAAAATGATAAAAAATCCTAAATTTAATTAAAGTTGTCTTTTTGTAGGCGATTTGTGAATTACTCTACTACATGATTGTCTATTTAGGAATTTATCTTATAAAAGAGCTGCATTGCTCTAATTTTTTAAGCAAAAGTCATGGAGTATTAGGAAAATTTTATTATTCTGTTTTACAATGTATTCTTATAATGTGCTACATTATTATCTTTTTTTGTTTAGTTAATATGTGTAGTTTTAAATATTTTGATTCAAAAAAATTATTTAGAAATATTTTAATGAACATTTGTTTTGCAGAACTTACCATCTTGCTTGATAATCTCCAAAATTTATACTTGATTGAGATTGAGAAATTACTTAATTCAAACGGACGATCTTTAAAGGAGTTCAGTGGCATGCCATTTCCAGTTAACAACCCACTTAATCGATTCCAGAATAATTTCTTAGTTGAAGAGCTAAACTATGACAGAGAAAAGTTGTCAATTGATCTCAAGAAATATTTATCAACGATGAATGATGATCAAAGGAAAATATACGATGAGATAATGCAAGTTGTCACAGATGGTAAAGGAGGTTTCTATTTTGTGTATGGTTATGGAGGAACTGGAAAAACATTCCTTTGGAAATCATTGTCTGCAGCACTTAGATCGAAAGGCAAGATTGTTTTAAATGTTGCATCCAGTGGAGTTGCAGCATTGTTATTACCTGGTGGTAGGATAGCACATTCAAGATTCTCGATCCCTTTGGCACTAACTGAATGTTTAACGTGCGCAATCAAACAAGGAAGCCCTAAAGCAGAATTAATCCAACAAGCGAGTCTAATAATATGGGATGAAGCATGTATGATGAATAAATTTAATTTGCTTTTGAGGCATTAGATCGCACGTTGAGAGATATTATGCGGTTTTCTAATAAAAACGCTGCAAATGAACCATTTGGGGGAAAAACAGTTGTGCTTGGGGGTGACTTTCGTCAAATCCTATCAGTTTTGCCAAGAGCTTCAAGAGAGGATACTGTAGATGCTACAATTAATTCCTCGAGTTTGTGGTCATTTTGTAAGGTCTTCACGTTAACAAGGAATATGAGGTTGTATTTATCTGCATCCATCTATGAAGATAATGACACAAAAACTTTTCGTACTGGATAATTAAATTTGGAGATGGACAGCTTGGCGTGGTTAATGATGATATTGGTGATATTGAAATACCACTGGCTTAATTCTTAACTCGAGCACTCCGCTTAAGAGTATTGTGGAATTCACATATCCAGATTTATTGGAAAATATGAAAGATTATACTTTCTTTATGGATAGAGCGTTATTAGCACCCACACTTGAAGTTGTTGAAATGATCAATGAATTTGTTTTGTCTCTTATTCATGGTGATGAAAAAGAATATTTGAGTTCAGATTCTTCATGCCAAGCAGATTCAGATGTCGGCATAGATGGCGATTGGATAACGACTGAGTTTTTGAACGATATCAAATGTTCTGGAATTCCAAATCACAAAATAGTTTTGAAGAAAGGAGTACCGATCATGTTATTGAGAAACGTTGATCAAACATCAGGGTTGTGTAATGGTACAGGGTTAATCGTTGAAGAGTTGCGGAGAAATGTTATCGGTGCAATCGTTGTATCCGGAAACAATGCCGGGGAGAAAGTTTACATACCAAGAATGAATTTGGTACCATCTGATCCTGGATTACCGTTTAAGTTTCAAAGAAGACAATTTCCAATATCTTTATGTTTTGCCATGACTATCAATAAGAGTCAAGAGCAAACATTGTCATTTGTTGGATTATCTTTGAGCAAGTCAGTATTCACTCACGGTCAACTTTATGTTGCAGTTTCACGAGTGAAAACAAAGGCAGGATTGAAAGTGTTAGTTTTAGACGATAGCGGTAACCCTTGCAATTTCACCAAAAATGTAATTTACCCTGAAGTATTTCAAAAGATATAGATTTTATTTATACATTTATATGCTCTTTTCAATTTATATATGCATGCATTTCAATTACCAAAAATTTATGGTATATCAATAAATAAGATAAAAAAATTATCTGAGTAAAAAAAATTCGTCCGAACCCGTGCGTTGCACGGGTAGGAATACTAGTTAAACTTTAGTTTGGGACTATGTATGTATTGTTGATTGGTTTAATAATATGGTCTTTGTTTAAAAAAAAAGTTGAAGATCAATAAAGTTGATTACAGAAAGTCAAAAATAAAAAAAATATTATAGTATTACTCTGTTTATTAAAATTAGACAGATGAAACAATTTAAATAAAATAGTAATAAAATTAAATTAAATCAGGTCTAATTAAATTAAAATTTATCAAATCAGTTCTAATTTTTTATTATAGTAAATCAGTTCCAATTAATTGAAATCACATCTTCAAAAATAAGATGGAAGACACTATGAGGGAGTAGAACCCATCTACCCAATGGTCTTCACATACAAATGTACTTTCATATACGCCCCCGTCCTATATCTCTCGCCCTCTTTTAATTTTGGCCGTCAATTTTCTTAATTTTGACCACAAATGATGAAAAAAGTATATTGAATTGTACTCCCTCCGTCCCCCTGTATTTGTTCACATTTGACTTTTGGAACTGTTAATCTAAGCACTTTGACTCATCAAATTCTTTCAATGTGTAAGCCTAAATATAGTCATGTGTAATCTTGTTTGATTTGTCTTAACATATAAATTATTAATATATAATTTTTATAATTTTTTAATATACAAATTATAAGATAAAATGGATTAAAGAAGTGCATTGGATGGTGTGTAAAAATGAAAGTGGACAAATACAGGGGACAGAGGAAGTAATATAAATTTTATATCAACATACTCATTTCGATGTATAGTTTTGAAATATCATACGGTATTTTTACAATATATGAACATATATACTCACTTCGTCCTATTTTGATCACAAAATCGGAATTACGAGATAAAATCTTACTAGTTTTGAAATTATTTTATTTGTTATTTGGTTCATCAATAAGAAATAAAAATTACATATTAAAAAACTATATCAAAAATTTTACAAAACGAAAAAAATATTTTATGTTATCAAATAATAAATCAAAACACAAAAATAAATAAGAATTATCGAAAAGAGAAAAAAATTAAAATTGTAAACAAAATTGGACCCATAAAGTATATAATGATTCGCCATGGTTCTCCACATTGTAGGGATTACTAAGATGTGAAATGGTAGGAAGTTATATACTCTCTCCTTTTCTAAAAATAATTCCTAAGTTGACTAATGAGTGAAATAAAGAGTCTATATTTATAGTTGACATTTCAATTTGTCTTTGATGTGATGGGTAATTGTAAGATGTGATATATAGATTATTAGTGAAAAAGTATGATGTGATATGTAGGGTAAGAAAGAGTATGATAAAGTTGGTTTTTTAATAAAAAGTGGAAATGTTTTGGGGAAAGTGAAAAAAATGAAAGAAGAAGAGATTATTTTTTATGTCAATATTGTGTGAATTGCTCTTTGTCACAATAAATTTAAGAAATACACTAAGTGACTTTCCTTTTTCTTATTTCTTCTTCATCATCTTCTTTGTCCACATGTTGGGGTTTGTTGATTGTTTGTAATATTTGTTCAATGTGTGTCATTATATTGAAAAAAGTATAAACAAATATGACCATTATGTTGCAATCGAGTCAATAGTACTAAAAAGATTCACATCCATTTTGTTCTTTAATTATTTTCTTTAATTAGTTGTTAACGTAACATAGTAATGTCATACTCTGTATTTTGGTTTATATAACACTTGGTTTAATTTTAGATTATTTGATATTGTTTTAAAACATGTACTTATGTCCCATGATTCTTTACAATATGATTTATCATGTTTGACTGAAATTAATTTTATATACTCCGTATAATATATTTAATAATTGGTCTAAAAATTGAAAATAAATTTATGTTTAAAATATACTCAATACTACTTAAAAATACAAAGAGGTGACATGAAAAATATGTAAAGAAAGAAAATAAATTCCCCTCATATCTTTTCTGATTTTTCTATCTAATTCATTATTCCCCCTTTAAAATTTACACTTTGTCTCTGCCTCGTTTATTTACAAATTATCCCTCCCTAAACATTTTGTTTAAAATCACATTATTAATCCTTCTTATTTGCAATTTCTCGAGTGACAACGATAATTTTAAGAACTTCTCAACAAGTTTCGGGAATGACAAGCCCGAAACTCCTCTCAAAGAATGGTGTTGAGAATGTTCCGGAGATGCAATCTTCCTGAAATTCTAAAGGGAAGGTCGTGTGCCTAGATGGTTAGATGAGTCAGGGGACGAAGCTCAAGGATTTTTAGATGATTCTAAAAATAGTTCCTAAGTTGACTAATGGGTGAAATAAGGAGTGAATATTTATAGTAGACTTTCTAATTTGTCCTTGATGTGATGGATAATTGTAAAATGTGATATATAGATTATTAGTGAAAAAGTATGATGTGATAGTTAGGGTAAGAAAGAGTATGATAAAGTTGGTTTTTTAATAAAAAGTGAAAATGTTTTGGGGAAAGTGAAAAAAATGATAGAAGAAGTGTTTTAAAAACAGAGGAATTATTCTTTATGTCAATTTTGTGTGAATTGCTCTTTGTCACAATAAATTTAAGAAATACTCTAAGGGTCTGTTTGGTATACGGAATTGATAGAATTGGAATTGAATTGGAATTGAAATTCCATGGGATCAATTCCATAGAATTGAATTCACCAATTCCAATTCATTTTTTGCACTATCAATTCTAAATCCATATAATTTTTGTGCTACCAAATACCAGAATTGGAATTGAAGTCCTCAATTCCAATTCCATAGTTTGAATTCCGTGTACCAAACGGAGCCTTAAGTGACTTTCCTTTTTCTTATTTCTTCTTCATCATCTTCTTTGTCCACATGTTGGGGTTTGTTGATTGTTTGTAATATTTGTTCAATGTGTGTCATTATATCGAAAAAAGTATAAACAAATATGACCATTACGTTGCAATCGAGTCAATAGTACTAAAAAGATTCACATCCATTTTGTTCTTTAATTATTTTCTTTAATTAGTTGTTAACGTAACATAGTAATGTCATACTCTGTATTTTGGTTTATATAACATTTGGTATGATTTTAGAATATTTGATATTGTTTTAAAACATGCACTTCTGTCCCATGATTTTTTACTGGTTTATGATGTTTGAGTGAAATTAATTTTATTTATAATATATTTAATAATTGGTCTAAAAGTTGAAAATAAATTTATGTTTATAATATACTTAAAAATACAAAGAGGTGACATGAAAAATATGTAAAGAAAGAAAATAAATTCACCACATATCTTTTTCGATTTTTTTTCTAATTCATTATACCCCCTTTAAATTTACACTTTCTCTCTGCCTCTTCCCTCCCTAAACATTTTTTTTAAAATCACATTATTAATCCTTCCTATTTGCAATTTCTTGAGTGGCAAAGACAATTATTAGGAAATTCTCAACAAGTCTCGGGAACGACAAGCCCAAAACTCCTCTTGGAGAACCGTGTTGAGAATGTTCCGGAGATGCAATCTTTCTGAAATTCTAAACGGAAAGTCGTGTGCCAAGACGGTTTGATGAGTCAGGGGACGAAGCCTGCGTGACCGCTGACGAAGAAGGAAGCGTTGGTCGGGACGTGGGTGAACGTTTCTGAAGGTCCAATTAAAGGTTCATTTTTTTCCCAAAAAATTTACCTACTCATTTATACAATTTTTTCTAATATTTTTTCTTAACATTTTTTCGTTTTATTTCGCAAAAAAAGAATGTCCAAATCGCAGACGGCTTTAGGCGTAGGGTCACTAATCAATTCCACACGCTGATGAACCTAAAGCCCTACCACCGCATCGATGCTATCTCCTCCAAATACCGCGACTTGAATACAAAACTCAACAAGTTCGTCGGCATCTACAACTCCACCGGCCTCACTCGGCAAAGTGCGATAAGTGACGATGACGTTCAAAGATCGGCATTGTTAAAGTACCATGCACAATATAATACCTCTTTTGCATATTTGAAAGCGTGAGAAATATTTTCGGGGCACGCGAAATGGGCTCCGGTGCCGAACGAGGTCTCCAAGGCCAAATGGACCAAAACGTCGGAAGATGGAGGAGAACTTATCCTTATTCAGTCTCTTGAGATCAGCTTTTAAGACGATGTTAAGCTTACTAATCAGTTGCCACATATGTCTTCCTTCTAATTCTAGATTCCAAACATTCAAATCATGAAATTGAACCCATATAGGTATATCTGTCAAGTCTTCAACATTAATCTTTTTCCCAGGCTTCCACTGCTGGACCAGAACGGGCTTATTATCAAAATAGTAATACTTCCTTTTAATAGCTTCTTTCATGTCTTCTTCTTTATCAAAGGTCACTATAAACTTTACTTCTGCTAATACCTCCACACTGTCTATAGGAAATAGATTCCATATACGATTGACATAACCCTTTACCATTCCCAATGGTGGATTGGTACCCAAGATACAACAAACTATTGAAGAATTCCAGTAATCACTTGTGAATTGGGCAACTAAATTTCCATTTACCTCAGTCCCCCGTTTGTTTAGAAGTTCCCGCTGTCTCATTTATCACTTTTACCAACAGAGTACCGTAAATGTCTAGATCATTTTAATGTCAATATTTTCAATGTCAAGAAATCTTACCCATATACACCGTATCATATACGTCTGTGGGATGTTGAATTTATTCAACTCAAGATTTGTGTTTTTCCAAAGGTTCTTAACATTGTTAAACTTCTATTTTGTGACCTTTTGTGGCTCGTTGATACATTTTTTGGAGAAGAAACCTTTGATGTTGCTCATATTAAGTGATGTTGGCTACCTCTTCATTCACCTATTTATAAATTTTTGCCTAATGATATGGGGTGCCATTCATCATCATTTTGACTTTATGTTTAAGTGTCTTTGGTATAATGCTTTGACATATCTAAGAGCATGGCTGAGGTAGCTGAATATGGTGCCAAATAACACCTGCACGCCGTCTCCCACGGTGTCATTAGGCTAAAAACACTCTATTGCGTTTTCCTCAAAACGTCCACCTCCAATTACATCTCTCTTCTGTGTCCTAAGGTGGCCTAAAATTAAAGCCAAATGACATTGTGACTATGGTGTAAGAAAGAATAAAAAAACAATTTTAGTAATATCAATGTTTACTTAAGAATATATGGAGTATGTCACAATGCACCTATTTGTTACATAGTATAACAATATAGAGAATAATAACATAATCATCTTGTTCGGGTGATAAAATTAAAGGTGGATACATGAATGAATACAAATTCACTTATAATTTAAATAGTAAACATAAAACTTTTCCAAACTATAAAAAAGGTGAGATTTAAGGAATGTGACTTTGGACTTTGAAGTAAAAATTTTGACTTCAAAGACAACAAATTTTGTTCTGTGCAATTGGATGTATGCGGAGGTGGTTAGGTTGGTTATGAAGTGAGAACCGTCATTTTTCCCATTAGAACACCGTAGGTGGCTCAGTTTGACCGGTGCCATTATATGAAAGTATGACACCCAAGCTTGGTTTTTTTTAAAAAAAAAACCAAGCCCATTTCAACACATTTTTTATAACATTTTTTAAAAAAGTCATTGTGAATTTTACCAAGTATGTAGCTACACAAGTATGTAAAGTTTACACATAGCTGAATAAGCTCCTCCAGTATTTGCTCAAAACCCATAATCTCAAAACCAATCATCCATTTGGCATGTCAAAGCACTCCAATCATTCATTCGGCATGTCAAAGCACCTCGTAAAAAATGGAAAATTTGCCTTTCTACCATTCCACAAAAAACAAAAGTGATCAGTACCGATAAATTCAACTTGGAGACGATAATCATTCATTGAAAAACAATAGTAGCTTTCCCGGATGCACGCGGAAAACGTGAAATTTCTTCCATAGCTTCAGGTTCTTTGTTCAAACCATTTCCATCAATAACAACATTTTCAAGTGCGGGAAGACATGCAAGCATCTCCTGAATGAAATGCATTTCGAACCACGATCCATCAAAATAGCTAAGCTTCAAAGACAACAGCATTTTGTGTGTTCGTGCCACACTACGGAGTTTTTTCAAATGCTTCGATGTAGCATCTATACACTTGTTTCTATCCCCCACCCACTACATTAAAGCAAAACAAGAAGAAAAAACCAACAGTTCAGCATTTCCAGCATAATTGAAAGAAGAAAGGCAGTAGAGCATGGACCTAACCATAGTTTTAGCCAATAATTTGACCATGGAAATGAAGTAAAAAATATTTACCGAAAAACAAATTTCAAGATGGCATAACTTTGGGCATTTGCACAGCTAGCAAGCAAATGCAGAAGCCGCAGCATCATGCTGGAAACAAAGAAACCGTAGACTGAGTTGTTCCACATTCAGTGAAGGCAATTGAAGCATGAATTGCTTTGCAGTATATCGGCCAAGAAAATACTAAGAAATCATATGGAAATGAAGTTAGATCACTTCAAATGTATGAAGTGATACATTATAAATTGATCATAGTCCAAAGGATTAAGTCAAGCTACCATACCTCGAGAATGCGAATGTCTATGATAAGAGTGCTAATAGAATTCAAGTCCAAGCTAGCCGGGAGAAAAATTCCAAGTTTGCTACCATAAAAACCGTTTATCCTCAAAGTAGAAAGATTTCTGGCAGTAATGTTAAAGTGAAACACATCCTCACAATGCAAAAAAGACAGATTCTTGAGCTTAGGAGCATCAACAGCACAGTTTGGAAGACTTCTAATACCAAAGCAAACACGTTCAAAGATAAGAGAGGTAACATTTGGAAACGTGCAAGGGGAACTTTGTGGTTCAACATATAAGGAACACAAATGTAATCTCGTGAGTGTTGAGCATGAAAATAAGCACACCGGCAACTCGTATGCTTCACCCCTTAAATGAAGTTCAATCTCTTCAACACCTTTTCGTGTGACTAGACGCAGCCACTTAGGCATGTGGAATGACAGCGACCCAGCGGTTAGTCTATCAATGCGTGAATGGAGAAAGACAAATTTACGGATAGATCCCTTGTGATGCAGGAGAACTTTGTTGATTGCATACAAACATGAATATTCCCCGAGATCGTCACTGGGCTTCATATATTTTCCATGAAAATGACTAAAGAATAGATTATCGAAGCACAGGTGCGTGAGACTGAACCACACATCTCTCCAAACCTTTGACAAAGCGGCAGTTCTAGCAGCTTCCCGAATAGGCAGGAGCCCCATAATATGGTCCAGAATCTTTACCGGGAGTTGGCTGATTCGATCCCTAGCATCTGCCTCACGTTGGACCACACTTCTGGCCATAACAAATCTGGCAGAAGAACAAATGGATTAAAGCAAAGGCATAACCCTAAAACAGTAAAATTGGTGGACTTCAAGAGATCAAATGAAGCACACACGTTCAAAATCGACCAAGTAACCAAAGCTTGTCTCTATATTCAAAACAATTTCTTTTTTCACAGTTCGTCAAATTGGGACAAAGGGTTGAAATCATGAAAATAAAGTACAGCGGAAGCTATGAATTCGGACACAATTTGAAGATGCGATCAGAATCATGAAACGTAACTGTGAAAAGCGGAAAAGGCGCCGGACTTAATTACCATCAAATATAGAATTAATCAATGAATGGCGCTTTCTATATACATACACAGAGGCACAAAATAGGGTGGGATAGGCGAAAACCTGTAACAGCAGTTTGAACGGCCGGAGCTGAGACTCTGGAGAGAATTGAGAACTACCAAAACTCGCTGCCGAACGGCCCGAACCCCTTAGGAGGTGGGAGACTGAGGGGAGCAATAGCGGATTTGAGCATAAGTTTGAACTCTACCCAGTCCCAACAGCAAATATTTTTTTTAAGTTCAATTTTGTCCTTTGTGTGAATTTAATCTTTTTGTCTGTGAGTTTAATTTTTGAAAAATGTTAGGGGTACACAAATATGTGTATGAGTGTATATTAAATGTACACCACTCAATCTTCACCACACAATCTCAAGTGTGGAAAAAAATTAAAAAAAAATAATAATTATGATTGATGGTGTACAAATGGGGTACACCAAATGGTGTACCCCAGGCATGACACTTTTTTTTTTGTTTTAAAAGAGGGATATTATAGAGGCTTATACAAAGATGGTTGAACTTGGGATACTACAGGCCGATGTATAAATAAAATAGGCTAAAATCCACGATTGGTCCTTCAAGTTTATGAGTTATGCACGATTGGTCTTTCAAGTTTCAAAAGTCCAGAAATAATCTTTCAAGTATTCATCAACCATCCAAATGCAGTTCTTCAATTTTTAAAAGTCTATAAGCAGTCCTTCAAGTTTTCATCAACCTCCAAATGCAGTCTTTTTACGATACACATTAAAAGATAAACGGAGTATTAGCTCCATATATATAATACGTAGTACTTATATCTATACGTAGATGATTGTTTTTTAAGTATAGAGAACTAATGAGTTCCCACAATTCCTATTAAATTTTTGTATTCTTTACTATGCAATTTGAACCTCTTTAAAAGTAAGAGGATTTTACGTAAATAGCACTAAAACATAACGATTTTCCCTAAATAGCACTACATGTGTTTTTTTCCCCAATGTAGCACTTTAAGTCATTATCTATTAGTCATTATTCAAGTAAATGTTTGCCATCACTGGTCATTATGAACATGATTAAGTGTTATTTAGGAAATAAAACAATTTAAGTGCTATTTAGAGAAATGACTTAACTTTTAGTGCTATTTAGTGCAGATATTTTTAAAAGTAAACTTATCCCCAACATTTACAATAGGAGGGAAGGACCCACTGCGCTGCACTGCTCGGAGGACGGGGCCAGCGGCAGGCACCCCTTGCAGGTTGGAAGCTGCATTTGACATCACGGCGGAAGTTATATATATATATATATATATATATATATATATATATATATATATATATATATATATATATATATATATATATATATATATATATATATATATATATATATATATATATATATATATATATATATATATATATATATATATATATATATATATATATATATATATATATATATGGAGATAGTTATATACATGGAGCTAGTGGCATCTAGAACCCATTGCAGGTCGGAAGTTTTATATATGGAGCTAGTATTCTGTTTAGCTTTTAACAAGTACCGCAAAAAGGATTGCATTTGGAGGGTTTATGAATACATGAAGGACTACTTATGAACATTTAAAACTTGAATGATTGCATTTGAAAGTTGACGAATACTTGAAGGATTATTTATGGACTTTTGAAACTTGAAAGACTGTATTTGAAGGTTGACAAATACTTGAAGGATTATATATGGGCTTTTGAATCTTGAATGACCAACTGTGCACAACTCACAAAGTTAAATGATTAATGGTGAAGTTTAGCCAATAAAACATTTACTTTGGAAAGCCCACAAGTATTTACTTCACGAGTAGATTTCACTCCGATAATATAGTTTACTATACATGGAGTGCGATGTCGTACTTCTAGGGCTTGAACGAGCATGTAATAAAGCTTGCCGCCATTTAATCGTCCAAAGTAATTTTAGAGATGCTATCAAATGGATTCTGATAAAACTTAGGATGGGGTAAGGATCACTAGATTGAGCAATAAAATATTTAGACTGAATTACATTAAAAGATTGAATCCAATCGATTACATAGTTCAACGTACTCAAGAGCTTATATACTGATCTCTACAAGTTTTTATGTGAGAGACTCTTTAGCACTCCTTCTCCAGCGGATGACCGACAATTGTGAATCTAACCAGTTGACCATTTGCAAATGGACTTTTATCCCTTTGTTTTTTTAAGCGCCAACACCTAAAGGATCACGAGCCGCTATGTTTGGACTTCCCGAGTAATTGGGTTAAACAGGCCACAGGCCGTTGGATATATATTCTACATGGACAACCGGGCTAAAGACTGGTGCCGCTAGAAATGAGCGTCTAAACAGACATTTTAACAAACAAGGTGGGCTAGAACTGGCTGTGATACCATGATAAAACTTAGGATGGGGTAGAGATCACTGGATTGTGCAATAAGACATTTGGACGGAACCACATTAAAAGATTAGATCCAATCGATTACTTAGTTCAAGTCAAGATCTTAAATACCGATTTATTTTCTCTACAAGTTCCGAAATGAGATACTCTATAATAGATTCATTGTGATAAGGAGCCACGTGGCCCCGTGCAACAAGTTGTTTTGGGGTGTAGAAGATGTATATGTTTATTTTTATTAAATATTAAATTTGGATACGGATCTTGATGAATAGTAAACAAGTATATTTAATATATTTATTCAATTTTAATTTTTTACGGAGTTATACTTTTCTTATTTTTTATAACCTATACTATTCTACGAAAAATTCCACATACTCGTGGTAAAAATTACATACCACACACACACACATTAGTAAGTGCCTACACATATAGTACTTCACATATATAAATATCTTATACTTTGAGACGTTAATAGAAAAAATAAAAATAAAAAATAAAAAATAAAAAATGGGAGAAAATTAACTATAACAAATTGAATACACGGACAAATAGTTACTCAAATAGATATATATACAATGAATTATAAACATATCAGATGTATGATTACCAAATCCGTACACATTTACTAAACAAATACATAAAATAACCACTTTAAACAGATTAAAATATGTTTTTGTATAAAAAGATACGGATGCGGACGGTAATCAAAATTTTGTATCTGATAAAACTATAATTGTGAAGGAGTGGAACGCAAAGATTACACTTTATACATTGCTAACATCGACTTTCTAATGGGGCAAGAGATATATAAGAGATAATCAATTGTTGTGTAAAAAAGAAAAAGAATTGTTAAATGAATGATGTAAAATTGGAAAACTATTTATAATCCTCCATATCAGCTATTCGCTAATTATTTTTTCGGTGTATGTAAATTCTAAATCCATTTTGCATGTCAAAGACTCAAAGCCATTCACACAAAAATCCGTGTGAATTCAACAAATAAAATCCGTAGTGACACTTAGGTTGGATGAACACATATGAACAAACCAATAAGCTCATCCCAATACTCATTTTTTTAACTTTGTTTGGGAACAACGTTTTTAATCATAAATAAATTTTTGAATAATTCTTTAATGGTGCATTAACTTCGGGAACATTAAAGTGAACCACTACTATTAGATAATTTTTTCAAAATGTTGCTAAATAGACACTTTATCAAATGTCTCAAAACCATGTTTACGTTGCATTTGATTCAAATTTCAAAACTCATCCTTTTGGCATGTCAAAGCCATTACTACAAAACTCACATACCTGGAAAAAGTTACCTTCCAACCATTTTGCATATGAGTTACCACTGAAATCTACCATAACGACAACTTGGAAAGATAAACCTTTCATTTACAAAGAATTTTAGCTTTCAGAGATGCACGCGGGAATTGCAAAATTTCTTCCATAGTTTCATGTTCCTTGTTCCAATCAAACACATAGGGACAACCAATAATGACAACCTTTTCAAGTGCAGGCAGCCATCCAAGCATCTCCCGGATGAAATGCATTTGGGGCCTCAATCCTTTGAACGAGCGAAGCTTCAAAAAATGAAGCACTTTGTGTTTTCGTACAACACTACGGAGTTTTATCAACTGCCCGGACGCCGCATCCATACACTTGTTAATATTTGTCCACTTATCACACTATATATAAAAGAAAAAGACCAACAATCAAGTACTTCGAGCATATAATTGAATGAACATGAATGCAACAAAAAGATTGCCCAAATCTTTTACCCCGAAAAATGAAGTAAAGTGTACGTACCACAGTTTGGAATTTGATTTCAAGACTGCGTAACTTTGGGCATTTGCACAACAAGCGAACAAATGCAGAGACCCCAGCTTTATCTTGAAAACAAAAACCTGATAGCTTGAGTATTTCCACAGTTAGTGTGGGCAATTGTATTGAGAGTCCCTTTCTAGTAGTTTTGCGAAGAAAATCCTAGGAAATCATATGGAAATGAAGTTAGACCACAATAAATGTATGGAGTAAGATAGTATAAAAGGATCACACTCGAAAAGAAAGTGTCTGGCTAGAGCACCTGAAGACTGTCAATGTCAAAAGCAAGAGTGCAAATAGATTTCAAGTCCATGTTGACCGGGAGAAAACTGCCTATTTTGCTACTATAACAACTATTGATCGTCAAATTGTGAAGACTTCTAGTAGTAATGTCAAAGAGAAAGATATCCTTGCAATTGATAAATGACAAATCCTCCAGCTTTGGAACATCAAAAACATAGTTGGAAAGATTTCTGGTACCAAAGTAGACAAAATCAAAAGAAAGTGATGTAGCACTGGGTAAAGTCCATGTGGCATTCTGTGGGTCAATAGAGAACCCTTGCAGATATAGTCTCACAAGTGTGGAGCATGAAGACACGCAATCCAGCAACTTGTATTCGTTAAACCCGAAAGAGAGGCGGATTTCTTCAACGCCTCGTTGTGTGACTAAAAGTAACGACTCGTCCAGGTCACATGGCTGCAACCTAACATTTACCTTCCTAAAAGATGAAAAAAGAAAGACAAATTTCCGGATAGACCCCTTGTGCTCCAAGATAACTTTTTTTATTACATTCCAACACGAGGGTTTCTCGATACACTCGTTAGCCTCTTCCCGCAGTCTGTTTTCAAAATATCGAAAGAAGTGATGGTCGAAGCAACACCGCGTGAGCCCGGACCACGCATCCCTCCAAACCTTAGACAAAACTGCAATTTTAGCAGCTTGTTGAATAGGCAAGAATCCCATAATATGGTCCAGTATCTCTATGGGGAGTTGGCTGATTCTATCTCTCCCCGCCATAACAATTCAGATGGCTCTAGATCATGTGCAAAAAAACAACAACAAAGGGATTAAAGCCAGCCAAGACATAACCCTAAAATTGGTGAAGTTGACTAAAATTATGAAGCAGACACAAAAGAACTGAACCAAACAACCAAATCATACTATAATTAACTCAAGAAAATATATAGTAAGAGCATATTTCAAAGATCTATAGATGTCTCAAAGAAATTGTCGGTGGCATTTATGGAATGAGAGGCTGAAATTGTGCAAATAGTTTGAAATCGGACAGAGTTTGAGCTTGGGAAACACATCTATAGATACGGAACACAATCGATTGGGTTTGAAAAGAAGCTGTAACTCACCCGAGATGGGCGAAGAAGATAAGCCGATTGGGAGCACACTCGTTCTGCGTCCTATGATTCCTATCCACCCCACAAATGGCACCAATAGTATTTTTTGTAGTAGGAAATACTCCCTCCGTCTTGCTCGGAGTATTCGTCCAGTTTTGACTTTTGGAACTGTTCATCTTAGCACTTTGACTCATTAAATTCTTTCAATGTGTAAGCCTAAATATAGTCATGTGTGATCTTGTTTGATTTGTCTTAACATATAGATTATTAATATATAATTTCTATAATTTTTTAATATATAAATTACAAGATAAAATAGATTAAAGAAGTGTATTAGATGGTGTGTAAAAATGAAAGTGGACAAATACTCTGGGACGGAGGTAGTAATAAAACTAAGGACCTTAGAACCCAAGGCATGCATACATGTAGGGGTGTGCATTATTCGGTCAAAACATTATCCGGTTTAATTCCTCCTAAGTGCTCCTTTACGATGTGGCTGGTGCTTTGTGGAGATGGAGTGTGAGCTTTGTGGAGATGGAGTTGAGGACATTAGCCACCTCTTCTTCGAATGCTGTGTGTCAAAGCAAATCTGGGGAGCCATTAGGCATTGGCTACGGATTGATGCCCAACTTACAACCTTGGACTGAGCCATCAGGTGGTTGAGGACGGCTAGACGTGGAGATCCTATTCTGAAGAAGGCAATGAGGATAGGATTGGCGTGTACCATATTCCTCATCTGGAAACAACGTAATGCCTTCCATTTTGAACACAAACCTCTTAATATTGATGGTGTGATTTGTAATATCAAAACTATAGTTTATTGTGTATTAGGCCGTGTGTGACCAAATGTTCATCTTATGTTTTAGGTTGGGTTAGCCTGTGTGCCTTGGTTTTGGGGTGTTTTTCCCTTTTATGTATGATGTCCCGTTGAAGTGCTTGAGGTAGTGGAATGGTTGCTCCCATTCCTAGCTCGGGTATGCCCGTTCTATTTGTATATTCCTATTCTCTTTCTATTTACATTTTCCCCAAAAAAAGGACTGGACCGGTCCTTATTCGGTCCTCATTTTTTCCTTATTCGGGTTTCAGTCTGGTCCGATCTACCAGGTTTCGGTTCAGACTGGTGGACCGGTTACATTTAATTTTTTTAAAATATTTTTTTCTATATATTTATATAATATAGTTTTTAAAGGTTTTTTCTTATACTTAAAATTAATTTAACGTTAATACTAAAAGTTTTTCAAATGTTTTGATTTTATTATTTAATATAATTTTTAATATATTCCAATTCAAAATAAGATACCAATTCTAATGAGTAATGATATTTAAATATTTTTAATATGAAAAGTGTGAAAAAGTAAACATTACCTTTAAATTAGTGATCTAATACATTTCAAATTTATGTATCAATAATATAACTTAAGTTTGAACTTTATCAATAATGAAACTTTAATCAACGAAAATAAACATTATAAACAATCTCATGAACAAAAATAGTAAAAAAATGTATCTGTTTGCCAAAATAAACCGAAAACACAAAAAAATTACAAAAAAGCAAAAATTCAGTAAGAAGTAGAATATTCCCTATGTAAAATAAAAATTATAAACAAATTTTATGTAATACGGATGGAGGATTTTATTTTATTTAAAGTTTTATAAAAAAGTTAAAAATGACAGTGTTTAACAATGTTTAGTGTATGTTACTCACAAAAAAAATTAATACTTTAAATTAAATAAATAAAATTAAATTTTAAAAAAATCACATTTTTTCGATCCGGTCCCGGTCTGGTCCGAGTTTTACCAGTCCGGTTCCGGGCCGGTCCTAACCTTAATCGGTCCGATCCTCGATCCACAAAATGCCTCTTATTCGGTCCCGGTCCGGGCCGGTCCGGTCCGGGTTTGACCCGATGAACTCCCCTACAGTGATACATGATACATTCACAAAAAAAGGCTTTACTCTAAAAAATGGTCATGATTGGTATGACTCCATGACCCGTGGAATCAACCACTTTCAAAAAAGTCGGGTTAGAGGTATGTTCTCAATCTGATTGATTCTGGCCTGAATTTATTAAGTTTTGATCCAAATTGATTGGGTCTAAATTTATCTGATCTGAATGTATGACGTGTATTTCTGTGCTTATAAGTTGTTCCTTGAAAAAATAAGTATGTTTTACCTACTTATTTTTAAACCAGTTTTTTCATTTCTTTGTTTTGAGCAAATTACTAACAAAACAATCCCTCATATATTATGATATCTCCAAATGACTTATGTCATTTTTTCTACACGAAAGAATTTTCAATTTATAAATAAGTTACTACCTCCGTCCCAGAGTATTTGTCCACTTTCATTTTTACACATCATCCAATGCACTACTTTAATCCATTTTATCTTGTAATTTGTATATTAAAAAATTATAGAAATTATATATTAATAATCTACGTGTTAAGACAAATCAAACAAGATCACACATGACTATATTTAGCCTTACACATTGAGAGAATTTGATGAGTCAAAGTGCTTAGATGAACAGTTCCAAAAGTCAAAACTGGACGAATACTCCGGGACGGAGGGAGTATAACTTAAAAATTTCTTATAAGCAATAAGTAAATAAGAAGGAAAGACCCACGTAGTATCCGGAGTAATTTAAAGTGATGTGTGGTCCAATCGCACGCAGCTACGCTTCAATGATCACTTCTTTAACCATCTTGTTAACAAATTTGGAGAAGAGGCCGGTGAATATACCAGGGTATCCTCATGTTTCGATGCAGTCAATCCACGTTCTTAACGGAAATGTTAACAAATGACCATTCGTGGAAATAAATATAATAATTGAGGACTAAATTAGTAATATTTGATATGTAGGGACTAAATATGTAAAACGACCTATAACTGAGGACCTTTTATATAATTTACTCAGTCAACAAAGTTCTCTTCAACACAAGAGATCTATCCACCAAATTTGTCTTTCGTCATTTTGGTGTTGGGAAACAAACCGTTAGGTCTCGATCATACGACATAGAGATCAGTGGCTGCATTTAGTCAGGCGGAGGGGTGGTAAGAAAATGCTTACTGAAGTGATAAACATTATTTTTTTATTTTATGATGGATATTGCAAGTGCAACTCGAGAGGGATCGTAATCGAGTATAAGCTCAAGCTCTCGAATACAATGAGGAACGAATGTATTTGTGATGTGCAATGGTATTTGAATAAAATTTGAATCAAAGATTTAAATTTTTCCTTACATTTGTAATTGCCAAAGGGTGGTTAAAGTATACTCCCTCCGTCTGGAAATAAAGTTTACGTTTCTAATTTTTCTCCGTCCGGAAATAAAGTTTACATTTCAATTTTTAACACACAAACTACTCTAAATACCCTCCCCATTTTTTGGCTCCTTCTCTCTCAATTTTCCTCCTGCCCCTTCATCTTCTTCTTCTCTCTCTCTCTCTCTCCCTCTCTTTCCCCCTCCCCGTCTTCTTCTTCTCTTTGGACTCCTCGTTGCCTCTAGCCTCTGCCTCGTTGAATTAACACTGCTTCTGCTTCACAGCGACTGGAGCAGGTGGATTGGAGGTTAAAGGGCGTTAAAGACAGGCAAGGATGATTTCTTTTGAAATTTCTTTTTCAGCTTCACCTTCGCTCAGATCTTGTTAAAATTGCATTCGATCTTTCGCTGGAGGTAGTGGGCGGGTCAGCTTTATGGTCGTTGAGCTTCACCTCCTCGTAGATCTGCTTCCTCGTGAAGCTCTTTCCGTTGCAGTTGTCGACGGGTGCTTACGGTGGTGGTGCGGGGCTTATTGTGAGGCTGGAGTTTGGTTGCCGGGTGGGGCTCCTGGTTGCGTCGTGATGCTGGTAGATCGGGTATTGTGGTCTTCAGGCGAAAGAAAAAACAGGGAAGGGCAGAAGGGATGAGGAGGGTCATCCTAAAGTCAACACTCAATAAAAATGATCTAAAGTCAAAATGTAAACTTTATTTCCGGACGGAGGAAGTATCATTTATTACATTTTAATTAGATATTTATTTTTTCACTAACAATTTTTTTTGTAAAACACATACCGATGACCTAATAAATTATCTTTATAGTGCTTAAAGCAAGGAACAATTGTACTAGCTCTTAAGAAACAAAGAAGAATTGATCAATCTTCTATAACACATGCGATTAATTTTCGTGAAGGTAATACAACAATGGTCTAGCGTTTCACATACTATCAGAGCAAAAGTATTTTGCATTGGTAGGTTCACTCGTAAACAATTTTTACTTTCGCGAATTTCCGCGAAAAAAATTTAAAGCACATAATTAATTAACATTTCATTGATTTTTTTTTCTTAACTTTTGTTAACATTTAATTAAGCAAGACACATAAAACTTTAAACAAAAAAGTACAAATTAAAAAGTACTATAAAATTTAAAAAAAAAAAAAGAGTATAAAAGTACAAAAAAACAAAAGTGAAAACAAAAAAAAGTACTCCCAATTAAAAATAAAAAAAGTGAACCAAAAGAAAAACAAAAGAAAGAAAACCCGAAAAATATGAACCCACTCCCAATAACCAAAAGATATCTAAAATCATGACTATTTATCTTTTACATTCAATCATATGTCTCAAAAAGAAAGTTCAATTTTTATTGCATTTGGCTGGAAAGTCATCCATTTGGCATGTCAAAGTAATTCATACAAGATTCAAATACTTAACAAAAAAAATTACTGCCATTTGGCATATCACTAACCACAACAATGAAAGTAATTTGTAGTGGTAGATTCAACTTGACAAGATCAGTGATAAGCGATTTTCGCTTTGGGGGAGGCACACGGAAAATGCAAAATTTCTTCCAAAATGTCACTTTTTTTGTTCCAACCGAACATAGGAGGCAAACAAATAATGACAACCTTTTCAAGTGCTGGAAGACATGCAAGCATCTCCTTAATGAAATGCAGTTGGGGCCTCAGTCCTTTGAATGAGCTAATCTTCAAAGATAAAAGCGTCTTGTGCCTTCGTAAAACACAACGGAGATTTTTCAAATCCCTCGATGTAGTATCTATAAACTTGTATACATCCTCCACACACTACATACAAGCAGAAACAAGATAAGAAGGAAAGACCAGCAATCCAGGATTTCAGGCATAATTCAATGAAGGAACATGGACGCGGAAAGAATTTTACCCAAGTCTTTAACCCTGAAAAATTACAGATTACGTACCCGAGATTCAAATTTAATTTCAAGATTGCGTAACTTTGGACATCTGCACAGCAAGCATACAAAAGCAGAAACCCTAGCAATAGCATTATCAAGGAAACAAAATTCTGATAGCTTGAGTAGTTCCACGTTTAGTAGGGGCAGTTGTAGTGCAATTCCATTTGTAGTATATTGGCCAAGAAAATCCTAGGAAATCATATGGAAGTGAAGTTAGATTGCTTCAAACGCATGGAGCGATATGTTATAAATAGACAATAGTCGAAAAATAAGTCTAGCTATAATTACCTGGAGAGTGTAATTGTCCATTTCAAGAGTGCGAATAGATCTCAAGTCCAAGTTTTCCGGAAGAAATTTGCCCAATTGGGTAGTATACCAACACTCGATTGTCAAAGTGCATAGATTTCTAGCATTGATGTTAAAAAGAAACATATCCTCACAATGAATAAATGACAGATTCTCCAGCTTAGGAACATCAACAACGTAGCCTGAAGGATTTCTAGAACGGAACTGAACACATCTAAAACTAAGTGAGGTGACATTTGGAAAAGCGCACTGGGAATCTTGTGGGGGTTCAATTAACAGCCCATAGAGATCCAATCTCCTGAGTGTTGAGCACGAAAGTATGCAATCCGGTAGCTTGTATTCATTTAGCCCAAAATGAAGGGAGGTTTCTTCAACGCCTCGCTGTGTGACTAACAGCAACCACTGATCCATGTCAAATGACCGAGACCTAACCGTTTCTGCCCGAGCCGATGAATGACGACACTCAAATTTCCGGATAGATCCCTTGTGTTCCAAGAGAACTTTGGAGATTACATAAAAAAGTAAAGATTCCTCTAAGTATTCGCTACCCGCTCGATACTTGTGATTAAAATACCTAAAGAAGTTATCATCAATGACATCAAAGCACAACCGTGTGAGACTGAACCACACATCTCTCCAAACCTTAGACAAAACTGCAGTTTTAGCAGCTTGTTGAACAGGCAAAAATCCCATAATATGGTCAAGTATCTCTACCGGGAGTTCGCTGATCCGATCCCTAACATCTGCACGACACCCGTCCACACTTCCCTTCATAGCAATTTTGATAGCTGTGGCATATGCAAAAGAAAGAACAAATGAATCAACACTACGGTAAAGTAAAACCCTAAAATTAAATTGGTGAAGGAAAAAAGATTGATAATTTAATCCATCAAAAAAGTGAGCGTACATATCCCAAACACGTAAACGAGGGAACGAGAAACAGAATTGAAAAGTTAATTAGTAGCGTCGAAATTAAGAATTCGGGCCGGAAACGGGCAGAAACCATAAGTTGATTAGGGATTAGGTTAGATTAGAGGAAAACCTGTAATCGACCGGAACGGGCAGAGAAGATGACCCGATTGCTGGCTGACCTTCCGCTAAGGCGAAACAGAGCATTCCTTGTTTATTTACTCATAGGGATTGCGAAATCTTATATACCCTGTAGGGTAAATACTAAATACTCCATCCGTCCTGGAATACTCGTCTAGTTTTGACTTTTAAAACTGTTCATCTAAGCACTTTGACTCATCAAATTCTCTCAATGTGTAAGCCTAAATATAGTCATGTATGATCTTGTTTGATATGTCTTAATATATAGATTATTAATATATAATTTCTATAATTTTTTAATATACAAATTACAAGATAAAATAGATTAAAGAAGTGTATTGAATGGTATGTAAAAAATGAAAGTGGACAAATACAATTCTGGACTGACAGGTCAAAGTATGAAAGAAATTGTTGAAATACAATTTTGAAAAATATAATCACACGGGTACACCCTATTTTGAAAAATTAACTGTCGGGTATTTCATATTTTTAAAAATATAATCTGAGTTACTCTCTATTTTGTGAAATTAACTGTCGGGTAACTCACATTTTTAAAATATACCCTGAGGTATCTCCAAATGTATATTAACTTACCAGTGAAGGATATTTCGTTTCATTCGAAAGCTTCGATTAAACTGGATATGTCGTATCCTTAAAGTATAAGAACCAAGGTTATTTTTGGAATTCCAAACCCCTATTTCTTAAATTAATGTTGTAACTGGCCTGATGGAGAGTGAGACGGAATGTCCCTCCCGAGTAAGTTAATATATATTTGGAGATATCCCAGAGTATATTTTAAAACTATGAGGTACCCAGTAGTTAGTTTCTCAAAATAGAGGGTACCTCGGTGATGGTGTAAATTGTCGACCAGTATATCGTTTTTAGCCCGGCTAAAACGATAAACTAGTCTAAAAATACACCAAAATATAAACACGGAGATTTTTACGTGAAAATCCAAATCGGGAGAAAACCACGGGCCTTTTTTGGCGGTACCTTGCCAACGGGAGATTTTTATTAATATCGGAGGTGTGTACACGGTACATGATTTAGGCTTAAAAGCCATTAATGGTGGAGCTAGAAGCTCTTGAAGAAGAAGGAAAAACACTCTAAAAACTTTCTAAAGAGGGAGATAGAGATATGCAGGAGATGAATGAGTGAATGGCCTCCCCTAACATTGAAGGAGAGCCTTCCTTTTATAGGAGTAGCTGGAGCATCTTTAGAGGAATATTCTTTTATTCCTCTATTTCATTAAACAGGCCCGGTTTGACTGTTCTTCGTAAATAATTGGGAAATGTGGGCCGAGCCACGCATTATTTCCCATCAAGAAGTCCTCCACTTTTTTAAGTTGTGAGAATCATCAACTTAAAAAAGTAAATAAGTCATCCGAGTGCTATCTTCAATCTTCGTACTTTATATTCTTGACCGGTTGATATTAATGCTAGTCCTCCGAGTCTTCATTAATTCTCTAATTTTTCGAATCAGAAGTTTTTCCTGCAAAAAATAATGTGTACAACATTTTTTTTTGACCGGCCTATGCCGTGCTCAAAAAATTATTACCGAGGAGCTCGGTGTTAGGCGATTAAGATTTACGCGAATAATTATCGTATCGAGAGCGATGTCAGTTCGATAAAGCAACGATGCTTCGAAAGGTTATTTCGTCGAGGTCGGTGTTAGTACGAGTCAAGCAAACGATGCGTGACGAAATTAGTATACCGATGACAACGACCTTAGTTAATAAGAATTGAATCCGATGCAGTAGCTTTGTTGAAGATCAGTGTTAGCCCGGCTGACTGATGTAAATATCTTCATGTCTCGCAGAGACCATCTTCGATCAAAGTGCCTCAGATTGAGGGCTTAAATGAATCGGGCGTCCCCAATATGAGCTTTGCTCACTTTTTTGCTGAAACCGATGTGCAATCGGTGTACCCAATTCGATTGGACTCATGCTTATTGGAAAATATGTGTAAGACTGGTGTGAGACCAATGTACCAGTTCGACTGGGTCACATATTTTCTTTATTATACTGAGCAAGACCAGTGTAGTAACTAGCGTGCCAGGCCAGGCTTGTGTCTCAGTCTTCCAATAAGATAATGCTGATGGCCGGGTCAGATCAACATTGGAGAATTAACCATGTCGGATGGTTTCGAGCCCTCTCCAAGGCCCAAAATGCACCCTTCTTCCAGGGTCAGATCAACATTGGAGAATTAACCATGTCGGGTGATTAAGTCTTTTAATGACCCTTTGATATTTACTATCCCGGGAAGGCCTTAGCTCACCTCCCGTTCAAGTCTTCCCTGAGAAGGGGGAAATAGGACGCGCCACGGTGGACGATCCCCTTCTATTTCTTTTAATGGACATCTTTTAGTCCCCAATCAATTTGACGGCACCGGCTGATTCCCCGATATCGGTCAAACCTCATGGGCCCGTGTAAGTACGGTTCGAACCTTCTTCCAGGTCCAGCCATCTTGCAGGCATACCCTCTTCCGGGCCCCTCTTCCGGGTTTATTATTTTTTTATTTTATACTGAGCAAGACTGGTGTAGTAACCAGTGTGCCAGGTCCGGGCCTGTGTCCCAGTCTTCCTTTGTTTTCTCAAACTCATTGGCCAACTTTTCGGCCCATTTTAAGTAGCAAGAAAATCCCACGCCATATTGCTAGTTGGTGGACCCCATTAACACCTTGATCCTTGATTCCTTATCCCTCTTGACAAGGCCAAACGAATAATTCCAATTCTCTCCAAAATTGGTGGGCCTCTTTTTCTTTGTAGATCAGTGTAAGTATCTTCACTTTATCTCTTTCGTTTTTTTGTTTGTCTTCTTCTCCAATGGGATCTACAGCAAGGCCAAAGTAGATTTTGAGCTGAGTGGTCTTCAATTCGGGCAAGGCGGCCCAGCAACTATCAGATTTGGAAGACTTCGATAGTCGTAACGACCATCAATCTTCATCGGCGGGGGCAGCAATTTTTGATGTGGAAGATCTCATATCGACGATGAGATTGCGTCCGGTGCGGCGGCGACGGTGTCACTGAAATTCCCCGTTCCATCGAGCACCACCACGGCGTCCGGCTTCACTTTGGCCTCCTGAATAAGTCTCTGGTCACCGGGTCTTGCCCAACCGGGGAAAGAGACCGATGATAGATGGTCGACCTAGACCATGTGGGCAATCTACATGTCCTTCCTCGTGCATGCAATAATTGACAGATTTGAGGCTTGGATAATGAATTAATGCTCTCCTCCTTGGCTTTGGTTTCTGGCCGTAGTAGTAGTGACAGAGAAATCAAAAAGCCCTCTCACCAGCTTTGACGGTACAAATAGGCACCAGCGATAGTGATTTTCATCTCCAATAATGACGCCAGTAGAGGTTTGGGCAGTCGCAAATTTAAAATATGATGGCGGTGAATATGAGCAACATCGCCGGCAAACTCTAGCAGTGACGGCGAAGGTTTTTGATGACGATATTGATGGCGGCACCTCGGCGTCCGCAATGGCTAACACCATTGGCGGTGGCGATGGTGGATTCCTCCGGCTAAGAACAGATCTAGCAATGGACGTGAAATTGAGCAGCGGCGAGAACATCTTTACACAAAGAGTGGGCGGTGGTGATCTATACCAGTAGATGATGCTACGACAGTCTTCAAGCCGTCAATTCGAATAGGGGCGAATCCGGCGACAGCAGCAACCGAACCCTGCGGCGGCGATGGTTGAACCCAACGGCCCCGGAGACGGATTTCAACAGTGGCACCATCGATGTTTGGCTTCGTCGGTAGTAATGGCTGGCTCTGAAGATGGCGGTGATAGATTTGACCCGCATCGTATAACCATGGCAATGGTATTGCGGCTGCAACGGAGCTATCTACTTGCTCTCGGATAGAGTAATGGCTTGCTTTGGTGCCGACAGTGTGGTTGTCTTCCTCCTCCTCTTCGACGGTGGCGGCGGGAGAAGCATGGGTCGGGGCTGCCAAATTGGGGAGTGGAGTGGAGAATTGAGGCCCCGGTGATGCCGACCTCAGCCGCAACATCAACTACAGCGGACCCCAAGATGGCGGCGGTCAAAAACTCTCGTGGAGGACTCCAGCCTCCTCTTGTCTTTACAGTTGCCGCAAAACAAATCCCATCCTCAATGGGTCAATAGTTTGGCTAATTTACAAACAAAGCCACGCCTCCATGTTTTTTTCTCCTTTATTTTTGCAAGAATTGAGATTTTAAACTTCCCCTGCCTCTCCTCTTTCGTAACATTTTTGCAGTAAGAAAAAGATGAACATGGCTATTTGTTCAGGTCCCACGGTCGGCGCCAAAATGATGGTGTAAATTGTCGACCAGTATATCGTTTTTAGCCCGGCTAAAACGATAAACTAGTCTAAAAATACACCAAAATATAAACACGGAGATTTTTACGTGGAAACCCAAATCAGGAGAAAACTACGGGCCTTTTTTGGCAGTACCTTGCCAACGGGGGATTTTTATTAATATCGGAGGTGTGTACACGGTACATGATTTAGGCTTAAAAGTCATTAATGGTGGAGCTAGAAGCTCTTGAAGAAGAAGGAAAAACACTCTAAAAACTTTCTAAAGAGGGAGATAGAGATATGCAAGAGATGAATGAGTGAATGGCCTCCCCTAACATTGAAGGAGAGCCTTCCTTTTATAGGAGTAGCTGGAGCATCTTTAGAGAAATATTCTTTTATTCCTCTATTTCATTAAACATGCTCGGTTTGACTGTTCTTCGTAAATAATTCGGAAATGTGGGCCGAGCCACGCATTATTTCCCATCACTCGGAGTATATTTTAAAAATGTGAGATACCCGGCACTTCGGCAATTAGTTTCTCAAAATAGGAGTTACCTAGGAGCAATCTTCTGTTCCAAAAGGTATATATTTATTTTAAGATTAATACTCCCTCCGTCCCGCTATATTTGTCCACTTTTGACTTTTGAAACTGTTCATCTAAGTACTTTGACTCATCAAAATCTCTCAATGTGTAAGCCTAAATATAGTCATGTGTGATCTTGTTTGATTTGTCTTAACATATAGATTATTAATATATAATTTCTATAATTTTTTAATATACAAATTACAAGATAAAATGGATTAAAGAAGTGTATTGGATGATGTATAAAAATGAAAGTGGACAATAAAATAATTAGCGTGTATCGAATTATATTTTAAAATGAGTTAGATATATTTTAATGTACTTTATTATTAATATTTTTTTTACTCCGTTTAAAAGATTCATGTAATTTCTCCGTTTCATCAAAAAATTGTACTATATTTTTTGTCTGTTTAAAAAAAATCTAATTTTAGAAAAAACGTTGTTACCCTTAGAAAAAACATTGTTATCTACTTCAAGGTTACCAACATGGATTGCTTTTTCATTTCTCAAATATGAAATTGAAATTCTTTTACTTTGTATTTGTAATCTCTTTATTTGTCAAATTATTATTTTTGCTTGAATAGGTCCTACAATTTCTTTCCGACTTTTCTTTTTGGGCCGTCCACCAATTTCTTTATCGTTTTCTATTTTGGCAAAATTTTTAATGAACGTGTCATTATACTCATACTTTTAATTACTTTGTTCCATCACATCAAAAGCAAACATGAAAAGTCTTTATATTTTTTTTTTACTTTTTTTAATCTCCATGCCCACCCAGATCAAAATATGAAAGAAATTGTTGGACTGAGAAAGTATTTTTTTTAAGAAAAATGCTAGGAGTAGTACACCTAAAGGTGTACTCCATTTGTTCCCCACCCTTCCTCCACCACATAAATGGGCAAAAAATATAAAAATAAATAAATAATTAAAAATCAAATAAATATGTGTAGTGGAGAAGAGAGTGGAGGACAAATGGGGTACACCCCCTAGTATTACTCTTTTTTTAAATATTGGAGCATCTATCTCATTTTCTCATTTCCCCCCAATACTCTATCAGTATCTCAATCATCTCATCTTCCCGATCTGCCCTTCCTGTGGGTCACTTACAATCACGAACCGAAAGCTCCATTTTTTTTTGCCATATGATGAATTCCTGATCTTTGAAGGATAATTGTTGTCTTCAATAATCATATGTTTTGGTTAGTCTTTGTCAAATTCATCAATTTTTAGGGTTATGTTTTAGTTTTAATCCATTTGTTCATTCATTTACATATATGCCAGAGCTATCTGAATTGCTATGTCGAGAAGTGTGGTCCACCAGCATCACGCAGGGGATGGGGATCGAATCAGCCAACTCCCGGCAGAGATACTCGACCATATCATGGGACTATTGCCTATAGAACAAGCTGCTAAAACTGCAGTTTTGTCTAGGGTTTGGAGAGATGTGTGGTCCAGTCTCTCGCGGTTGTGCTTTGATGATAACTTCTTTCGTATTTTTCCTAAGAAATGCCCTCGGGGCATCAAATGCGTCACGATATATTCATGTTTCTATGTAATCAACAACATTCTCTTGCACCACAAGGGATCTATCCGGAAATTTGTGTGTCTTCGTTCATGGCCTGTAACACTAGATGTTAGGTGTGAGTCGCCTGCCACAGATAAGTTGTTGATGTTGGTCACAGGACAAGGTGTCGAAGAAATCAAGCTTTGTTTTGTTAATGGTAAATATAAGCTGCCGGATTGCATTTTTTCGTGCTCAACACTCCGGATATTACATCTGGAATGGTTTTATATTGAACCACAAAGTTCCGCAGGCATTTTACCCAATGCTACGTCACTTAGTTTTAAATGTTGTGACTTTGGTACTAGAGGTCTTTCGAGCTACGTTGTTGATGTTCTCAAGCTGGAGAATTTGTCATTTATGTATTGTACGAATCTGTTTCACTTTAACATTGGTGCTAGAAATCTTTACAGTTTGACAATCAACCATTGTTTTAGTCGCAAAACGGGCAACTTTATCCCGGTGAACTTGAACTTGAGTTCTATTAGCGTTCTTGATATAGACAGTTACAGTCTCCAGGTATTTTAGCCAGACTTTTTCTTTTAGACAGTGATCTATTTATATTATTTTACTCCGTGCATTTGAAGTGAGCATTTCCATTTGATTTCATAGGGTTTTCTTGGCCAATATACTTCAAAGGGACTCTCATTACAACCATTTGCACTAAATGTTGAGCGACTCAAACTATCCGAATTCTGTTTCCAAGATGATGCTAGGATTTCTGCATTTGTATGCTTGCTGTGCAAATGTCCAAAGCTATCCCATCTTGAAATAGGCTTTGAAGATGTGGTATTCACGGTAAATAATTCTGGATAAATTCTGGTTGCGCCCATATTCTTCAATCATGCTTGAAATGCTGGACTATTGATTTTTCCTATCTTATTCTGCTTTTATGTAGTTGGCTGGGGATATTAACAAGCGTGTAGATTCCGGACTGTTGGAAAAACTCCTTAGTGTGGTACGAACACACAAATTGCTTTCGTCTTTGAAGCTTAGCTCGTTCACAGGATTGAGGCCCCAAATGCATTTTATCGAGGAGATGCTTGCCTGTCTTCCATCGCTTGAAGAGGTTGTCATTATTTGTTTGCCCCATAGGTTTGATTGGAACAAAAAATGTGACATTTTTGAAGAAATTTCGCATTTCACGGGTGCATCCCACAAAGCAAAAATTGCTTATCGGTAACTTATCTTTTCAAGTCGAGTCTACCATCCAGTGCAAATCACTTTTGTCATTGTGGTTAGTGATATATTGATATGCCTAATGGTTGTATGAATCGCTATGATATGCCAAATGGATGCGGTTTCTAACTTGGTGTGCTCCACGAAAGGTTTGAGATTGCGTATTTTTACGCCCGAGATTCTATCTGTGTGTTTCATCGAAGTCATCTCACATCATTTTCACCATCTACTTTGGTCCTCAAAATCTTTCAAATTACGTTGTTATTGTTTCTAAGCCGGAAAGTATGTCATTTACTAATTGTGAGTATATGTTTCCCCTTAACATTATTGTTAGGGGCATGCCAATGGTACACCAAAATGGGCTACCCGACACTTAGTGGTTGTGATCACACACACTAAGGGGGTGTTTGTTTTTTGACCAGAAGAGCTTTTGGCCTCTTTTGTCTGCGCCGCGCAGACGCGCGCAGATGCTGAGCTCTGCAGATTGTTTGTTTTTTGGAAGGCATTTCACTCAAAAAGGTCTTCCTGGCGTCTTCTTGGAGAAGATATTAACCTATGTCTTCTAACATCTTCTAACATCTTCTCCATTTTTTTTCTTCTACTTCTCTTCACCACCACCACCGTCCACCACCATCACCACCGTCCACCATCACCGCCACCGTCGTCCACCGCCACCGTCCACCAC
>OOIL02005599.1:1281059-1293165 GCA_900332095.2 Cuscuta campestris
GCTAGCCCGCCGATATTTTTTATTGAAGTAACTAAAGAAGTCATGATCAAAGCACAAACGCGTGAGACTGAACCACACATCTCTCCAAACCTTGGACAGAACTGCAGTTTTAGCAGCTTGTTGAACAGGCAAGAGGCCCATAATATGGTCGAGTATCTCTATCGGGAGTTGGCTGATCCGATCCCTTGCAGGTGCGTGACGCCTCACCGCAGGTTTCGCCATAGCAATACTGAATTCTGATGGCTCTGGCATGTGCAATTGAAATAAGAAATGGATTAAAATCTAAAACTAAGACATAACCCTAAAATTGGGGGACTTTGCGAGATCAAGTGAACTAGGAACCTAAGAACCGACCCGAGCAACCAAAGCTTATCTTTGTTCAAACCAAATCTCCTTTAAGGATTGTCAAATGATTCGAAAGGGAGTGGAAACTCTGAAAATCAGAAGAAAAAATTCGAGCATGGGATGGAAGAAAACCTGTACCTCCACCGGGAAGGCGATCGGAGGAGACGATTGATCTTCTGCAGTTCTGCTCCGTAGAGAGGGATTGTGTTACTCCAGTTTCCAGATGTTTCGATGAGAATTAGCGTTAAACAAAGCTTCTTCCATAGTTCCATTAGTCACCAAAAAAATTAACACAGATTTGAATTTTTTGTAAAATTATGTAACACTTGCATTGAAAAATATATATTTAATTTAACAAAAGTTTAGAAATGTTAGAACCATTTTTTTAATATAATTTTAATACGGATTATATCAAATTTTTATAATATTTAATAATTTAAACATATATTTAATTTATAATCAATATATTGAATAGTTTCACTAAAAAATGTGGTAATCTTTGGGATGAAAAAAATATTTCATTTTAAAAAATAATCCGTAAAATATAGAGTTGAAGTGTTCAACAGCTTTTTTGAAAGAGATGTACTCAGTACCATACACTCGGTCGTATTAGAGTTAAGTACACTCAGGCCTCAAGGGTCAATCGGTTCGGTTCCGATTCGGGTCTTTTCAGTTCGGGTCTCTTTCGAATATATGCTATAATCGGTTTGAGTTGGTTTGGTTCGGGTCAGTTCGGTTTCGGGTTTATTTCAGTTTGATTGATTTTCGGTTTCAGTTCGGGTTTATATCAGTTCGGTTTGTATCGGTTCGGGTTTATATTGGTTCAGGTTTATATCGATTCGGGTTTATATCGGTTCGGATTTGTATCGATTCGGGTTATATCGGTTCAAATTTGTATCAATTTTAGGTTGTATTGATTTGGATTCATAGAGATTTGAGTTTATATCGATTTAAATTTATATTAGTTCAAGTATAATGTAAACACATACTAATAAATGAATAGTATCACATAATAAATTTAGTCAATTTAGTTAACTATAATTTTTATATACTTTTCTATAAAAACATAAAAATATTTTAACTTAAGTTATAAAATGCAAAGTAAAAAATTTGTACATTAAAGTAGTTACATGGTTTGCACCCATAATTTAAATATATTTTTTTAGAAACACATCAACATATGTAAAAATATATAGGTAATTCGTTTTCTCCAAATTCATTTTATAAATGAAATATTAATGAATTTGATCAATTACGGATCTAATCGATTTCGGGTCTAATCGGTTCCAGGTTTAACCGGGTTCGGGTTTAATCGGTTCGGGTTTAATCTATTCGGGTTTAATCGGATTCGGGTCTGAATACATTCGGTTTGGGTTCGGTTCAATTTGAATCATTTCGGGTGTTCGGTTCTATTTCGGTTCTTCAGTTTTCGAGTCAATTCGGGTTCGATTCCGGGTTATTCGGTTCGGGTCATCGGGTCCGGTTCAGTTTTGCCAGGTCTAGCAAATATTCATTTAAATGAATAGAATATTCACTTTGAATCAATAAAATGTCCATATTTAGTCGTAATGTTTATTCTTATAAATGCTTAATATAGATTCAATCTGAAATAACTTAGTATTCATTTTAAAATAGTATTTTAATTACAAGTTTATCATTATGTACCAAAAAAAGTACCACGTAAGTAATTAGTCTTTCGTATAATTTGTCAATACTTTCAGGGCAAGTCATTATTGGAGGGTTCTAACATCTAAGCCCCTTTGCTTAAACCTAAAGGAAAAATTTTAAATTATGAGTAAAACAATAGAAATATACCAAAATAGAAATTTCATATTTTTATTGTCAAAATAAAAATAAAAATGTATTTACATCATCAATCATGACCATGTAGATTACCAAAAGTATAGTTAAATATATGTGTATTGTGACACATTACTAAAATGCGAACTTCTATTTAATAAATAAAAACATAGAACTTCTATTTTGATATTTTCTCTATATTTTACTTCTATTAATCTAATTTGGTGGCTAATGGGAGATTGCAGAGCATTTTAGATTTTCAGGGTTATGAGATAGTGTGGAATAAGCTAACTACTCCAACAACAACAACAACAACCCAGTTAAATCCCACAAGAGTAGGGTCTGGGGAGGGTGTGTGTACGCAGACCTTGCCCCTACTCGAAAGTAGAGAGGATGTTTCCAAAGAGACCCTCGGCTCAACGTCGAAAGTTAGATTGCTTGACTAACTGCTACTTCATTAATTAAAGAAGCGCAAATAGTTTAGATATCCATTTTGATTTGTTCCATCACACCCCAAAGCCAAAAACAGGTGAAATTTTGGCTCAATCGGAGATGATGGAAATAAGCTAACTACTCCCAAGTATTAATATCTATGGTTGAATATAAGAATATTGTATTTTCTTAATAAATTAAGAGGATACAAGGCAATATATAGAGATGGAGATCTTGACATAATTATAATTCCTCTAATATAGTAGCTGATTAATATAAGAACACTATCATAAATACAAATGCTACTAGAATTGTCTAACACCCCCCCCCCCAATCAAGTTGAATGCCATGAAATGAGTGGAAGATTGGAAACAAGAGTGGTGTATCGAGGAGATGATAGTGCCTTAGTTAAGAGCTCGGCAAGTTTATTTGCGGAGGGAACATACGAAAAACTCATCTGCTTAGCTATTACTTCCTCCGTCCCAAATTATTTGCCACATTTGCTTTTTCAACAGTCACGGGAACTTTTGTTTATCTCTACGTTTTCATTGATTATTTGATAAAATAAAATATTCTTGACACCTCTTAATTATTTCGAAGAATTTTTCATGTAGTTTTTTTATATGTAATTTTTATTTTTTATTTCTTTACCAGTATGTAAATAAAATGAATTGAAAAAACTTAATATTTTTCCTCGGTAACAGAAATGTGACAAATAATTTGGGACAGAGGGAGTACTTCTTTCCGTACAAAATGAAAATTATTTCTAATGTGCTTCATACGCTTATGAAAAACTGGATTTTTGGTCAGGTAAATGGCAGACTGGCTATCACAGAAAAGATGTGGAGAAGGAAACTTGATCTTCAAAATATCAAACAAGTAATAGAGTCACTTTACTTCAGCTATTGCAGACAAGAGAGCACAATATTCTACCTCCGCGGAGGAACGAGACACACAAATTTATTTTTCTGTGCTCTATGAGATAAGATTTTAGCCGAAAAAGACCAGATGACCACTTATGGAGCGACCATCTGTCATATCATTTGCCCAGTCAAAGTATGCATGTACCGCCGGTGGTCCACGTCAAAAACCCAATCCCCAGTCAAGTGTGGCTTTAACATAGCGTAAGATCCTCTTCCAGGACTCGAAATCCTACTCACTAGGTGCATGCATGCGCTGACAACCATGGTTGACGGGAAACTAGATATCCGGTCTGGTGTTTGTCAAATGTTAAAGAGAGCCAACAAGACCTCAAAAGAAAGTCGGATTTGCAAATGGAGCCTCCACCCCATCCTCAGTCAATCTGTCAATCATATAGGCATTGGTGTGGGGGACAATTTACAATCTTCAACTCCAGCTTTGTGTAGTAACTCCTGAGCATATCTTTCTTGAGAGAGGATTAAGAGATCCTTAGTACGTGTGACCTCAAAACCCAAAAAAATAGTAGAGGGGACCAAGGTCTTTGAGCTTAAACTTTTGTTGCATGGCTTGGATGAACGAGGTGATGAGGGAAGAAGCACTCGAGTAACAAGAATATCATCAACATATAAGAGTAAGATAAGGAGACCATGAAGAGAGTGCATAACAAAGAAGCAGGTGCCATGAATATTCTTGGTAAACCCATAATCAAGAAGGAAGCCGGAGAGGCGTTCACACCATGCCCTGGGTGCCTGCTTAAGTCCATACAGAGGTTTATTTAGTTGACACACATAATGTGGAAATTACTGGTTGATATACCTAGGAGGCTGCTGCATATAGATTCTCAGAAACAACACCATGGAGAATGGCATTTGACACATCCAGCTGATGTAGAGGCAAGTTATGATTAACGGCTAATGAGAGAACTACTCGAATTGTCTGCTGATTAACAACCGGATTGAACATCTCAGAATAATCCAAGCCATATTTGAAGCGAGAGTTTTTGATACATCGTTTGATATCGAAAGCCCTTGATTAAAATGATGAACGATGAAGTGTGTGAAATGAAATGGAGAAAAGGTAAGAGTGGAATGAGCAGAGTGGTGGAAGTACTTATCTTGAATCCACCAGGATAGCGTGATTTGTTGGGAATTACACGTACGGTAAAACTAAACACAAAATCAAATTGTATGATTCTTACTTCTCCTAACCTTCCGATAAACTCCCCCACCCTGCATCTCGTCAATTGCATCCCACAAAATGTAGTTGACTTTGGGGTTAAATTTTGGCCTGAAAGTCAACTAAATCTTGTGGGGTGTAATTGAGAGGAGTACAGGGTGGATTCGGGTCGAGATGGGGTGGAGATTTCTGGGTGTAGGTATTATTAATTTTTCAAAAGAGCACCGTATGGTGTTCTCGGGTCATCTCATGACCCATGACATTTATTCCCAGAGTGCTTCTATAGTACACCTTAGGTGCATCCCATTTTTGTGGACCTTCTCATATTAATAATATTTTTTAAAATATAAATGCTTATCTAAGTAGTAAAAAGATTATTATTTTACTCATATGTAGGTTTATGATAGACCTTAGGTCTACCATAGAAAATGCCTTATTCCCAATGTTATGAGAAGCATGTAATTTTTTATTATTTGGTTTAGGTATAGTCTCGTTCGTGAACCGCTTAGGTTTTACAATTTCTTTTTCAGGTACGAACAGATGGTACTATGTATGTTCTAACTTCTATCAGAGTTACTAGTGTTAAAAAACTTAAAAATTAAAAGTTTCTTTAATGTTACTTATATGTTTTTATTTTTTTATCATAATTTTATTTAAAGAAGTCCAATTTAAAATAATAATCCCTCTATTCTTAAAAACTTTTTCTCTTTAATTTATCACCCGTTTAAAAAGCTTTTTCCTCTAGCTTAAATAGATAGAAAGCTCTCATCTAACTTAATTTATACCAAGTCCCTTTTACGGCTCCTTATTCTGATAAAGTAAAAAATAAATATTTTTGTGAGACACAGAAAATATGGAGTACATTTTGTTTAAAGTAATACATCTGTAGAATTGAAAGGTTTAAATTAAATTTAAAATTTTTATAAAAAATACGGAGTAAAAATTTAGTCTTTGTTCGGTCAGATCCCGTCCTTCCATTACTCTCTTGTCCTCGGTCAATGAAATACACCCTATTCGGTCCCGGTCCGGTCCCAATCCGAACCAATCCCAAGTTCAAGTGTGAGTTGCCTTGTGTGCTTGAGCCCACAGTGTAGAAGTCCTCCCAAAAAGTTAACCCCACACATTAAATTCCCCAAGAGTGGCAGGTTTAAGTTCCTGAGAATCCTGACATACTACTTCACATCTAGATTCCTTTTTTTTAAGTCCTTAAAAACAAAAAATGAAATGACTCATAATAACCAAAACATATCTATTTAATTTGGATCCAAACCCATGCATTTGGCATGTCATAAAGCCATTCATACAAAATTCACATACTTAAATAAAAAACTAATTCCCTTACTATTTGGCATATCACTAACCACAACAAAAGTGATACCAAGTATATGCTTGGAGATACATTCAATTTTAAATATAAGTACAATCTCATCATACCAAATCTTCAAAAAATCAAATTAGATCAGGTGAACAGAACGCAACCTAAGTTCCTCACATACTACTTCACATCTAGATTCATTTTTTTTCTAAATTAATGTGTCGATAACATTAAACTCAACAAAACAAATAACCAAAAGATATCTATTGCATTTGGTTCGGAACCAATCCATTTGGCATGCCATGATAAAGCCATTCATTCAAAATTCACATACTTAAATAATAAAAAAAAAACTAATTTCCTACAGTTTGGCATATCACTAATCACAACAACGAAAGTGATTTATGCAGGTAGATAGATTCAACTTGAAAAGAGAGATTGATAAGCAATTTTTGCTTTGGGGGATGCACACGGAAAATGAGAAATTTCTTCCAAGATGTCATGTTTCTTGTTCCGATCAAACATATAGAGCGAATAAATAATGACAACCTTTTCAAGTGCCGGAAGATTTGCAAGCATCTCCTTGATGAAATGCATTTGGGGCTTTGATCCATTGAATGCCCAAAACTTTAAAGACCAAAGCATTTTGTGTGTTTGAGCCACACAACGGAGCTTTTCAAAATGCCCTGATGTGGCATCTATACACCTGCTCATATCCCATTCCCGCTACATTAAAGCAAAACAAGATCAAAAGAAAAAACCAACAATTCAACATTTCAAGCATAATTCATTGAAGGAAGGCAGAAGAGCATAGACGTAACCATAATATTACCCAATATTTCGGCCATAAAAATGAAAGAACATTTACCTGAAAATGTATTTTAAGTTTGCATAACTTTGGGCATTTTCTGAGCAAACAAACAAATGCAGCATCAGTTAGGAAGTAGTCCCCTGATAGCTTCAGTGATTTCACATTTAGGGCAGGCAATTGTGGTGGAAGTCCATTTGAGGTATGGTCGCCAAGAATATCCTGGAAAATCATATATATGGCAATGAAGTTGGATGACTTAAAATGCATAGAATAATACAAGTATACACTATTATAAATACATAACAAAGTACAAAAGCAAACATCAAGCTAAATACCTCGTGAGAGGAACCCTCCAAGTCAAGAGTGTGAATAGATCTCAAGTCAATGTTCACCGGGAGAAAATTGTCCCCTTTTCCAGTAGAATGACGTGCTATTCTCAAACTGCGAAGATTTCTTGCAATAATGTTGAAGTGAGAGATATTCTCACAGCAATAAAACGACAGATTCTCCAGCTTAGGAACATCAATGGAGTAATTTGTGGTATTTCTAGGAAGGAATTTCGCTTCTTTAAAACAAAGTGAGGTAAGATTCGGTGAAGTGCATGGAGAAATTTGGGGTGCAATGCATAAACCAGATAGGTGCAATCTCTTGAGTGTTGAGGACGAAAATATGCATTCAGGCAGCTTGTACTCTCTACTGCCAAAACAAAGACGGATTTCTTCAACACCTTGTTGTGTGACTAAAAGCAACCACTGATTCATGTCATATGAGCGAGACCTAACAATTAGTGGACAACCACCAGGGAAAAGAAAGACAAATTTCTTGATGGGTCCCTTGTGCTGCAAGAGAACTTTGTTGATTGCATACAAACATGAAGATAACTTGAAGTATTTGCCCTCCTTCCGATGTTTTATTTGAAAATACCGAAAGAAGTTATAATCAAAGCACAATTGCGTCAGACTGGACCAAACATCCCCCCAAAGCTTAGACAAAACTGCAGTTTTAGCAGCTTCTTGAATAGGCAAGAGTCCCATAATATGGTCAAGTATCTCCACCGGGAGTTGGCGGATTTGATCACCATCAACTGAGGGATGCGGGGCAACACGTCTCACCATAAGAATTCCAATAGCTCTGGCGAATGCAAAAGAAAGAAGAAATGAATTCACTATTACGAGTAAGACATAACCCTAAAATTGGTGGACTCGACGAGAGCATATGAGGTACACACATAAACACCAATTCTAAGTAACCAAATCGCATTTTCATTCAAATTTCGAAATTAAATCTCTTTTAAAGAAGATAAGTCATCTCAAAAGGGAGATTCGGACGAGAGTGTGAGACTGTGCAAAAATAGATCGAATTCGGACACAATTTGAGCTTGCATTCATTTCCGGTGGACTGAAGATCAGATTCAAGAACCCAAGTCATAGCAGAATCAATAATGGCCTTTTTACATGCAATAAAATAAGAATGGGTTTGAAGAAAACCTGTAACCCGGAGGAGAAAATCAGACTATAGATCTCTTGACAGCGAGAAAGAGTGGTAATTACGCCTGGGAATTGAGCAAGGCGAATTCACTACGAGGCTTTGGCCAATTTGAATTCACTGCTTTGCTCTTTGAACAAGGAGGCGAATTCACTCCTCCAAAAAGTACTCAAGCCAACAACCCCTCGTCTCCAAATTAATACTACCTCCGTCCCACTCTCTTTGTCCATTTTTGACTTTTAGAACTGTTCATCTAAGCACTTTGACTCATTAAATTCTCTTAATGTGTAAGCCTAAATATAGTCATGTGTGATCTTGTTTGATTTGTCTTAACATATAGATTATTAATATATAATTTTTATAATTTTTTAATATACAAATTACAAGATAAAAGAGAAATACTAGAGTTACAAACAATTTGATCACAAAATACACAACCTTGCTATTTCTGCAGCTCATTAGATGAATAAAATGATGTTAAATAATTAAAAATTAAACATTTAAATACACAAATGGTAAGTTTGTGTATTTTGTGACCAAAGTATTTGTAACTCTAGCATTTCTCAAGATAAAATGGATTAAAGAAATGCATTGGATGGTGTGCCAAAAGATAAGTGAACAAAGAGAGTGGGACGGAGGGAGTAAGAAAAATGCGAGTCACAAACATATACGGAGTAGTTCACAAACTTCACAAACTTGTCTTTTGTGAAATTTAAATTCAAATATCTATTATTATTTGAGTGCATCTTATTTCTAGAAATGTCCTAAAAAATTAAGTTTGTGAATTTTGTAAACAGTTCGTTTGTGACTCTAACATTACTCAATTAATAATCATTCAAAATTTTACCCTTAAACCAATGTTCATTAATCCTCATTAATATAAAAAGGTATCATTTTTCATGAAAAAATAAAAGTATATCTTGATACATACAAGAATTATATATATATATATATATATATATATATATATATATATATATATATATATATATATATATATATATGGGCTGGTTCAAGTGAGAATGCATCTTGGTGAAAGAAATAAGAATAAAATCTAGCCTTTGGATCGGATGCATCGTGCGCCTCAGATTGCATTCTGTACTCAAATTTTGAGATAGTGCATTTTCAAAGGATTATGGTGCATTTCGACATGATGCATTTTCAAACCATCTTGGTGCACCTAATTTTGATGCAATCCTAACCCTTAGATCTCTCAATCTAATGCACCAGATTCATTCTTATTTCTTTCATTAGATTGCATTCTCACCTGAACCAAAATCTATATATATATATATATATATATATATATATATATAAAATTCATTTTCATATAATTCATAAGAAATTATTAATATTTAACTTTTTAATGATTTTTACTTTTGATTTTCTCATATCTTTTTTTTTTAATTTAAAAATTTTAATTTTTTTTAAAAATTTTTGAAGTTTTTGACTTTTATTTTTATTTTTTACATATATTATAAAATATCTTTCAAGAAAAATGATTAAAAAAATAATTTTTCTTAAAAGCCAAGTTGAAATGCTACTCCCCTTGACTTTTCGGATTTTGGCATTTCGGATCAAATAGCCAAGTGAAAAAATCATTAGCCAAACAATGATTTTGGCAGTTTGATAAGTCAAATAAGTCAAAGTCAATCAAAGATGTCAAAAACTATTTGAAAAGCTGTATTCTAAACACAGCCCTTGTTGAACCCACATCTTTTTTGCTCTATCAGAAGATTTTTATGACTTAGATGGTGTGATATTAACTCCTTTGATCACTTTGCCCTTTTGTAGCAAAATTCGGTGAAGTCACGCCATTAAATTTTTTGTACCGGAGGAGCATTAAATAAAGGCCACATTTTTCTATGAAAAGCTCTCTCCCTAGCTTTCCTTCTAAAAAGGACCAAAAGTTAACATTTCCAACTAGAGAATTAATCAAACGCCATTATAACCACTGAAAAACCTTAAGAAAAAGTGATGGAGAAGATCACACTAACCCACGTCTGGTTTCTGGTTTTGGCCTCTCTCGTGTACTGCTATTTCGTGCCTGCGAAGCTCCCAAAGGGCACTTTCAGGTTCATATCTCTAACCCCTGTTTTCGGCCTCTTTGCCGTCTTCCCGCTCCTCCACTCCTCCGCCTTCTGCACGGCGGTTGCCTTCTTCTTCTTCACCTGGCTCTCCAACTTCAAGCTCCTCGCCTTCTCCTTCGACCGGGGCCCACTCTCCTCCTCCTCCCCCGCTCACAGGTCTCTCCTCACCTTCGTTGCCATGGCTTCTCTTCCTCTCAGGTTGAAGAAGAAAAATGTCAATAGATCAAAGGTATTCTTTTAGAACGGAGTTTCAAAAATAAGTTTTTTACTTTTTTTTGTTGCTTATTTTAATATGGAGAATTTATTTCAATTTAATTTGGAAGGAAAGAGGGAGTAATTTTGCTAACGCCGTTCATAACAGATCTTGCGGTTAAACTTGGCGGCGGAAATTGCGGGCTTCGCCGGGTTGTTGCAGCTGATTTTCCGGTACGGGGATGGGGCCCACCAGAACGTGGTCTTGATCTGGTATTCTCTCCTGGTTTTCCTCATGGTGGATGTGCTGGTCGGAGTTTCGGGATTCGCGATCCGGGTCTTGACCGGTCTAGATCTGGACCCGCCGTCGGACGAGCCTTACCTCTCCTGCTCCCTCCGGGAATTCTGGGGGAGGCGCTGGAACCTCACCGTGACCAACACCTTCCGCTTCTCCGTCTACGATCCCGTCCGGGAATTCTCCGCCGCCGTCATCGGCGGCGCGTGGGCCCCACTGCCGGCGATGATGGCGACGTTCGCGCTCTCCGGCCTCATGCACGAGCTGCTGGTCTTCTACGTCGCGCGCGCCCGCCCGTCGTGGGAGATGACGGCGTTCTTCTTGCTCCACGGAGTCTGCGTCGCGGCGGAGTACGCGACGGAGAAGGCTTGGGGAGACACTCGCCGGCTGCCGCGGGCGGTTTCGGGGCCGTTGACGGTCGGGTTCGTGGTGGGCACCACCTTCTGGCTGTTCTTCCCGCCGCTAATTAGGAGCGGCGCCGACAAAATGGTCCTGGCAGAAATGAAAACCTATATCCAATTCATTCATAACTTTTGGAGATCATTAGTGATTAAGGATTACTAAAATAAAAGAAAAAAATGTGAAAAAGATTTGTAAATGATTGTGGGATGATTAACCAAAAGCAAAGAACTGCTCATTGGAATTGAATATTTTTAAAAATGTTTGCACTATATAAACTAAAACTTAAATCATTTTTCTAAATAGTACATAAACTGTTTTATTCTATAAATAGTGTTTAATAATGTCTATAATATCTAATAATGACAAGTATTTATTTGATTAATGACCAATGTATAATAACTAAAAATGTTACATAAAAAAAACACATGTGATGCTATTTGAGAGCTATTTAATATTTTAAGTAAATACCCTATATTTTAACTCAAAACACAGAGCAATTCATTGTGCCCCGGATTTTTTTTTCAAATCCAAATACTAAAAAAGTAAGTAATACTCCGGGGTAAATTTTATCTAAAACATTAAAATAGGTCAAAGATTAACAATATATAAATACAAACAATGACATTCTTTTGTCATTTAATACTTTGTAACAAATTTATTCATGCCTATAGTTCATAATAAAATAATAAAATGACAATACAATTATTTCAACCCCAACAAAAAAGAATATCAATGTAAGCACTCTGTTTTTTTCCTAAAACACGAATTTGTATTGTAATAATCTAACACTATATATTATGATTACATCTCATAGTACTCACTCCGTCCCATTTTATAACGCC
>OOIL02005599.1:1293222-1325557 GCA_900332095.2 Cuscuta campestris
AGTACTCACTCCGTCCCATTTTATAACGCCTGTTTCGGTTTACGATGTTTGACTGAAGTTATTTTCAAATCATTTTATATGACAAATGGTATAGAATTAAAAAATAAAAATTACATATCAAAATACTACATCAAAAGATCTACAAAACTAGTAGTGACAACAATATTTTATTTTATCAATTTGCTAACGAAAATAGAGAAAGAAAGTGAATGAAGTTTGATCTTGTGAATAGTGAACATGCATTATAATTTGGGACGGAGGGAGTATTTTTTTATATTATATTTTGATATTGTTAGTATTAAACTCTTATTTCAGAGTAAAACATAGAACTATATTTTGAAACTTTCATTTTGTTTTATATCTCGTCAAGTCTTTTTACAAAAAAAAGTTACACCGGTTATTGGAGTGTTGGGCTATTAATCCAAATACGGAGTATTTAACAAATTCGCATTCTTTTCGTAGTGGAAGCTTTTTTTTTTTTTGAAGACGGCTTTGAATTAGCAAGACATTGTGAGATGGTTGACTGAAAGGAAAAAACTGCTCATTGGAAAGTAAAAATTGAGACCTATTCATTGTGCCAATTAAAGCTAAGGAAAAGCTCTCTAAATAGGTGTAAAAAACTCTAAAAATATCAAAATAAGATTCATATGTGTTTCAATACCAATATAAGAATTTACACCGTCATTGGTACACTGCCACGCTCACTATATTGTCACATTGTAATTGTCACATTATCAACACGACCCTGTCATCCGTCTCCGCCGGCCACTAGAGTGCCGCTGCAAATCACCGACACTTGACTCATCACACTGACATGTGTCATCAATTTTCTATCACACTGTGAATGCGTATTCTTACGCCCCACTATCATCATACTTCTGGTTTGGTTTCAAAAAGACATATGACTCCTATTTTGGTATTTTCAAACTTTTAACTCATATCCAGGAACATCTCTTCAAAGCTAATCCAATTAACTCCACAGTTGTAATAGGCCAGGGAGTAAATCAATTTAGCATTGTGGTATTGCTATATTTAGAGTCCACGAAAACAACCTGTGCTTTTGGAGATGCGCGAGGGAAGGAGAGCAACTCCCGTGACAATTTGAGTGCTTGAGCAACATCATCAATGTCGTCTGAATCCTCAATAACAAGTCTCACAAGTGCGGGGGATTTTGAAAGGATTGCTTTCACAAATAGCATTTCTTGTCTTGATCCCTTGAATGATCTGATCTCCACATTCTCAAGCCGACACAAATCGTGATCACTAAGCCAACCGCTTGGATTTTCCAACATTCTTGAAATAGTTTCTCCCACATGCATGGAAGATGGCTATAACACATGGGAATAAAATCAATGCATTAAAACATGGGTATTTGGCAGATAATAATAACCGATAACCAAATACATGAATTATATATTGCATATTCCAACCTCATCTTCTAGTACGATTCCCAGCGTGAGTAGATTTGGGCATTCTTTAAGCAGTTCAATAGAAGCAGTAAAGGTCTCCTCAGCAAAACTGAACTCATACAGCCAGAGTTCTTTGAGATTCAAAGCAGTTGGGAAGGAAGGTTTAGCCACACCTGCATTTTTAAACTTCAAAGAGAAACATTAAGGGTCTGGGGGGGGGGGGGTGGGGGTGGGTGAAAGATACTTGGACAGTAGACCTTACCTGTAACCCCAATGTGTAAATACTAAATATATAGCTTGTTTCTGTAATGAGTGGGATAAGCGAATATAGGGATGTTTTGGAAGGAGTTTAAAAAATTGGATATTTTTACAATGGAAAACCTCATCCAAAGGTGACAGGTATAGAGGAAAATTAACACAATCGCCTAGCTCAAATACTAAGAATCCCTACCCCCATCATTTTTTTTTTCAAAAACAAAGAAAAGCAAGAGAAAGGAACAAAAGGGTAATACAAGAGAGGAAAATACCCCACGCCCTCCCCAAAGGCACAAGCTATCATGAAATAGTCTACAACCAAAGTTTAATAAAAAACCAAACAATGTCTTGGATAGCACCGCGAAGCAAAAGAAAGGATTCTCACCAAAAGAAGTTTGGTTTCTATGCCCACTGTTGTAACTTCTAGAATTAGAGACTTCAACCATTCCCAGAGTATCCCACTTCGCTGATCCCACGCACAAAGGACATTCAGCTTTGGAGCACTTGTCAAGAGATTTTCAATTTGGACACAATTCTCGAAAACCAGCTCCTCGAGATTAGGAAAACTAGGGGTAGTTCCATTGGCACGACGCATAGAGACTACACAGTCAACCAACTGTAAAGAGGTAAGGCAAGAAAATACACTGCCAAGTTTAGCCGGGAAATCTATGGTGAAACTACCAAGTGACAGATGCTTAATTGTTGGGCAGGAGAATATACAAATTGGCAGTTTATATTTAGGCTCATCGTTACGAGTTGGCAAGGAGATGTGAAGATCCTCAATACCATTTTTCGACAGATAACCACACCAAACTTCTATATCAGACTGCGTTGGCTCAGGACCAGATTCTTCTGTGATTTCAAGCTTAAATGTCTTAACAGGTCCGGAACGGAGCAAGAGAATGTCACTTACCATCTTCCCAAAAGCCATTCGTGTCCTTCCTACTGTGCCCAATTTTTTGAAGCCCCAATCAAAGAGGAGGCGGCCGTGGCGCAACCAGACGTCCCTCCACTGAGTTGAGAGCAGAGCCGTTCTAGCGGCGTTTCGAGTGTCCAAACACTCCAAAATTCGGTCTTTGAGATCGTCTGGGAGTTGGCTTATCATGTCTTCCGATGCGGCTTTGCTTCGAACAGATCGAAGAACACTAGACGCCATCCGATCGAGAAAGTGACGCGAAGAATATTAGGAATTGAAGAAGAATTAGGGCACACAGAAGAAATTAGGGACCGATTAAGTAGTTTCCCGATACCTAACTCTCTTGGGATTTACAAGAATCGTTTTAAAAATCAATTTAAGTGAATGTCCAATAATATCATCTGCTCCGCGTCTAAATTTATAGGGCAATGCTAGGGAACATGGGCGTACCCCAAGTCTAAATCAAACGAACACAGACACACACAGATACTTTGTGTCTGTATTGCACAGACACTTTTTGTCTATGTGTGTCTGTGTTGGCTTGGTGTACACTTGGGGTACCCTTTGTTGGTGTACCCCTAGCTTAATTGAAATTTATAATATTGCACTTCAATTGGTGACAAAGATAAAAAAATTTTATTCAAACTAATTTTTATTCAATGCTATATATTTTGGTGATTATTTAATTAAATTTTTTTTCACATTAAACTTTCTAACATTATTCAACTTAGATGTTAAAAGACAAATCAGGCCCGAGAAGTGTGAAATGTAATTAGAGTAGATCTTACATTCCTTACAAACACACTTCTCAGTAAAATGAACTGGTGCCACTGATATTTTTTAATTTCGAAAAAATAAAATGAATATTAACATCGGTTATTTGGGTTAACCAATGCAATTGATTGATGACATCGGTTATATCATACACCCGATGCTAATATTGATTTTGTGTTTTTTGAAATCTAAAAAAAGGCATCGGTTGTTTAGGACCGATGCCAAAGGGTTTATTCTTTGAAACTAAATTAAAAAACATTAATAGCATCGGTTATTCATTTGAACCAATGCTAAAAGCTTTATTTTTGGGTAAAAGTAGATTTGGCAGATATACATCGTTCATTTGTGTTGTTCTACCTCAGCTCATCGCCATCGTTCTTATTCGTCACCTTCGTTCTTCGTTGTCACTTTCTCCGTTCGTCGACTCCACATCATTCCTTCCGCCGTCGTCCTTGCTTCATTATCATCAATGTACGTCGATTTCCCTCGACACTGGATGCCCCTCACTTAAGTAACCTCCTCCGTCTTCAATTTAACTTAGCTTGGTCGCCGTCGCCCTCCGATGCTACTGCTATTTTAATTTTTGAAAAAAATTAATTGGGCAATGACATCGGTGATTTGGTAACAACCAATCTGTCAACATTATTTAATTTAAATAAAAAAATCGCAATGGCATCGGTTGTTTGCTAACAACCGATGTTAATACTCTTTTAAATTAAGTAAAACAAAAATTGATTTAGCAATGAGAAATGCTAAAGTCACAAATTTTTTGATCACAAAATACACAACCTTGCCATTTGTGTACCTCACCAAGTGAATTAAATAATGTTAAATAATTAAAAAGTAAGCATTTAAATACACAAATGGCAAGGTTGTGTATTTTGTGATCAAGGTGTTTGTGACTCTAGCACTTCTCTTTAGCAATAGCATCAGTTGTTAGCTAACAACGGATCCATCCTATTACTCTTTTAATTTAAATACAAAAAATAATTGGGCAATGGCATCAGTTTAATTTGTCGAAATAACAGATGCCACTACAATCTTTTTAGGAGGAAAAAATATCAATTGCATTAGTTATTTTACAACCGATACAATTGCACTGGAGCAATTGCACCGCCCGCGTTTGCATCGGTACACGATCAATACCAAATGTCAAAAACAGCATGATAAAGCCCTGATATGTAGTAGTGATATCAATCGTATGATTTCTATTTTCAGTTGTATATCACTAATCCATTAATGAAAATGAGAACACAAATGCATCAGTGCTTTTTATTAATCTTAGTTGAAAGAAAAACTATATGTGAATAATATAATGATATCTCGATCAAATAAAAACAATTTTACTTCACATTTTATATATCAAAATAATTACAAAAACGACATGAGAGTAACAATGTTAATTTTGCATTAGATATTACTTATGTAACATGATCTGTATTGTTTTATGTCATTATCAAAAAATTTACAAGTACTAATGAAATAATGAATACATAGTATATATCACTTGTAAGAATTCTAATATCAAAATGACATTGTTGTGTGAAATAATTCAAAACAACATAGATTAATTCAAAAATAGTATAAAGTTGTACTTTAAAGTATTTCATTTTAGCAACAATAAGTTACAAATTAAAGTATCTAATACTTTAAATCAAAATTAAACATTAAACTTCATTTTTTAAAATAATTTTAGTTTTTTTACCATTATGAAGATTCTTGGATAAAGGCCAATGATTGTAATTATAAAAATAATAAAAATGAAAAAAAATACATATTACATTTTAAATATTATACTCCTTAATAAAAATAAGAAGAAAAAATGAAAACATAAACTTTTATTTATTATCACATACTCTATATTATAAGTATCAAAAAAATTAAAATAATTATATTTTGGTTTTACTAGTTCAACTCGGAAAAATTTGAATCAAGATGGTCAAAATTTTACCGATCCTTAATCTTTAGCCTAGAGACCGGTCTGGAATTTCTCCAATTTATCCCAAAATCAATTTTTTTTCTAGGATTATGTACCCCTAGTCCCCCAAATTAAAAAAATATGATTTCTATAAAGAGCCCGATGCAGTGGGACGATTAGATCCCCGCGGCAATGGTTTAACCTAATGCTCCCAGTATATGTCCCTAATTTTGTTCCCTAATATCTTCTTCTTCAATCTCAGTTTTTTTCCGATCGAATGGCGTCTAGTCTTCTTCAATCTGTTCGAAGCAAACCCGCACAGGATGATGATATGATAAGCCAACTCCCAGACGATTTGAAGCACAGAATTCTGGAGTTTCTGGACACTCGAGAAGCCGCGAGAATCGCTCTGCTCTCAAAAGAATGGAAGGGCGTCTGGTTGAGCCACGGGCGCCTCGTCTTCGATTGGGACTTCACAGAAGCCGCTAATGGAGCGGCTTTTGTGAAAATGGTAAGCCAAACTCTCACGCTCCGTTCAGGGCCTGTTAATGAATTTACTCTTGTAATCCGAGAATCTGGTTTTGAGCCAACACAGTCTGATTTAGGACTGTGGTGTGGTTATCTGTCAAGAAATGGCATTGTGAAACTTGACCTCCTCCGCACAACCGATGATGCTCAGCCTAAGTATAAACTGCCAGATTGTATATTTTCCTGCCCAACAATTAAACATCTGACACTTTATAGTTTCACTATTGATTTTCCGGATAATGCTAGATTTGGTAGTGTATTTTCTTGCCTTACCTCTTTAGTGTTGGTTGACTGTGTAGTCTCTATGCCTCTTGCCAATGGAACTGCCCCTAGTTTCCCTAATCTTGAGAAGCTGGTTTTCCATAACTGTGTTCATATTGAAAATCTTTTGACAAGTGTTCGAAAGCTGAAATTCCTCGGTGCGTGGGATCAGCGAGTTGGGATAGACTGGGAATGGTTCAAGTCCCGTTTTCAAGTAGTAAGGGCTCTATGCATAGCAGCCAAACTTCTTTTGGTGAGTATCTCTTCTACTGCTTCATGGTTTGATTAGAGACAATTTTGGATTTTTAAACTGCTGTTGTATATTACTCCGTATTTTGGAGAAAAGTGCACCGTTTACCCTTGAATTCTTTGAAAATTACACGGTTTACCCTCGAATATTAAAAAGTGCACCATACCCCTGAATTCTTCAGAAATTGCACGCTTTACCCCTAAACAATAAAAATTGCACAAAATATCCCTAAACTCTTCGAAAATTGTACTGTTTACTCATGAACTTTAAACAAAGACGACAATTTTGAGGAAAGGTACTTTGGAAAATTCACAAGGGTTAGATGAATCATATTCGCAATTCTTGTGTGTGGAAGCAACGCACTCCCTATCTAATAGTTTAGGACCAACGATGCAACGGTTTAATTTGTTCAAGGGTATTTGGTGCATTTTTTAGTATGTAGGGGTAAATCGTGCAATTTTTGAAGAGTTCGAGGGTAAACGGTGCACTTTTTATAGTTCAGGGGTAAAGCATGCAATTTCTAAAGATTACGAGGGTAAACAATTCACTTTACTCTATTATTCTGTGATAGTTTGTTCCTTGGGGGGTGGTAGGGGATGAGATATTTTCTTCTTTTGTATTACCCTTTGTTCATATCTCATGTTTATCTTTGTTATTCAAAAAAATGATAGGGGTAGAGGTAAGTTTTACTCTCGAAGTACATTTTACGACCCCCAGACCCCTGATTTCCAATTGAGCATATAACGTATGTTTCGTTTTATTTGGTTAGTTTTAAATCTCTCTCTTGTTAGAGATAATGTTCCCTGGTGAAGTAGTTCTTTTTTCTCTTTGAAGTTTAAAAATGCAGGTGTGGCTAAACCTTCCTTCCCAACTGCTTTGAATCTCAGAGCACTTCGGCTGTATAACTTCAGCTTTGCTGAGGAGACCTTCAATGCTTCTATTCAACTGCTTAAACAATGCCCAAATCTGCATGTACTGAAAATGACACTAGAAGTTGAGGTTGTTATATGCAATATATAATCCACGTATTTGGTTATTAATGTCTGCCGAAGACCCATGTTTTAATGCATTGGTTTTTATTCTCATGTGTTACAGCCGCCATCTCACGTGCATGCAGGAGAAACTATTTCAAGAATGCTGGAAAATCCAAGCAGTTTGCTAAATGATCACGGTTTGTGCGAGCTTGGAATTGTGGAGATAGGACCATTCGCGGGATCAAGACAAGAAATGGTATTTGTGAAAGCAATCCTTTCAAAAACCCCCGCACTTGTGAGACTTATTATCAAGGAATCATACCACTTTGAATGATGATGCTGAAGCTCTCAAATTGTCACGGGAGTTGCTCTCCTTCCCTCGCGCATCTCCAAAAGCACAAGTTGTTTTCCTGGACGCTAAGAGCATTGGCAATGGCAAGTAAAAAATGGAATGCCACACGGTGACCTGGAGCATTTCAACCAATCAAAAAGAGTCCAGCCACCGTGTGGCATGTCATGCAGTAGCAAGTAATTATTTTTGTCATTTTTTACACTTTTGTGACATATTTTAATTATAAAATTTTTTTACTTATCTTTTTTTCATAAAAATATATGCACTTCATTTAAAAAAAAAACCTTTTTTCTACAAAAAAAAGAAGAAGACTGCCTCGCAGAAGACATGCCTTGCGTTGGAGGAATGGAGCATTCAAGCATGGCAAAGCTGATGTGGCATGGTGTGGCGGGCATTTGCCTCGCCGTTGCCAATGCATTAAATATAGCAATACCATAATGCTAAATTGATTCAGAGAGTGTTTGCGAATGATTAACTTGTGAGTAAAGTAATTTTTATAAAAGCTGAAAGCAGAAGCACTAAATATAATTATATGAAAATAAAAATAAAAAAATTAGTATCTTAATAAAACCATAAACAAATAAAAAAATAATATCATTTTAATTAAGAAATAACAAAAATGAAATTACTTTGAAGAAAGAAAATAACTTTTTTATTTTTATTTCCATTTTTTTGAGTTTTAATAAGAAACTATTGTTTTTCTTATTTTTTTTTATTTTGATTTTTCAACAATAGGAGGACGAAATATTAATACTCTGTATAAGTCTAAATATTAAAATCCACCACTCTATTTATTTTTAGATTTATTTCTTATTAAATTGAAATTAGTTTTTTAGCGTTATATCAACTTTAACATTCTCTAAATTTTTATCTAAAACATTATTTATAATTTATCTAATCAAAATATAAAGACTTTATTTTATAATTTTAACACGTTTTTTAAGTCAATAAGGGGGGGTAATTATAACCCATTCAAGCTATTCTTTTTATTTTTGTACTCCGTAATTAATTAACAACTCATACTCAATAATTATCTAGCCACCATTTAAATTACTATATATTCAACTTAGTTGGCAATTTGGAGTGTTGGTGTGTAATTGAGTAATTTCTAAGACCAATGGTGTAATTTTCTAAATTTGGGAGTATTAACGTAAAATCACAAATTTCTTGAAATATTCATGTAAACTTTACAAGAACAAAATAAAATATTGTAAATTGTTCAAAATGGAAAATTCATTACTACACGGAGTATGATATTTTTAACCTTATCTTTTTTTTTATAGTAAATTTCATAATAGGTCCCAATTATAAATCGTTTTACATATTTAGTCCCTACATATCAAATATTACTAATTTAGTCCTCAAAAATTATATCATTTTTTACGAATGGTTTTTATTAAAAGTTTTTGCTAATAACATGAATAAAATTGTACATTCATACTTCTCTCTCTCCTCAATTAGGCTTCCTCTCTCCTCTCGCACTATTTCTTAGACTCGTCGCTGAGTTTCAGGCTCTAAGCTCAAAATTAAAATTATCATTCCTCTCTGAATTATTAGTGTTCTTAGTGGAACCTAAAATCAAAATAAATAAATTTTATGGATAAGGTTTATTCGTTAGTCTCAAAAAATTGCAAAGAAAATAAACATTAAAACTCATCCATGAAGGTTACTCGTTTCGAATTTTGGTTTCCACCAGTTAGACAAATAATTGAGAGAAGAGTGATCATTCCAATTTTGGATTCAAAGCTTCAAACTCAGTGACGGATTTGGAAAAGAAGTACGAGGGAAGAGAGGAAGCTGAATCGAGGAGAGAAAAGAGGATGAATTTACAACTTTATCCACGTTCTGAATGGAAATATTAATAAAGGATCATTCGTGGAAATGAATATACTCCGTAATAACTAAGGACTAAATTAGTAATATTTGATATGTAGGGACTAAATATCTAAAAGGATGAGAATTTTTTTTATGGAATTTAATTTTTTTTTTCTTCATCAAACTAGGCCCCACATGACGTCCGAGTGTATCGGGTTGGAATTGGGAAACAAAAACAACTTCATCCTCCCCAAATTTGTTCTTCAATTTCATTCAATTTCTCATTTTTTTTCGATCGAATGGCCGCTGGTCTTCTTCCTCAATCTGCTGCTGGAAGCAAAGGTGCATCAAATGTTGATATGATAAGCCAACTCCCACACGATTTGAAAGACAGAATTTTGGAGTGTCTGGACAGTCGAGAAGCCGCCAGAACTGCTCTCCTCTCAACCCAGTGGAAGGACGTCTGGTTGCGCCATGGCCGCCTCGTCTTCGATTGGGACTTCCACAAAACCCAAGCGGGCAGAAAGCGAACTCGCGAGGACAATAAACGAGAGGATTTTGTGAAAATGGTAACTGAGATTCTCTTATCCCGTTCGGGTCCTGTCAAGAAATTTAAACTGGTAATTCCGAAATCTGGCCCTAAGTTGCTGCAGTCCGATTTAGAAGTTTGGTGTCGTCATCTGTCAAGAAATGGCATCGAGGAACTTCACCTAGCCTGCTCAACAGTTGATCAAGAAGGAGGAAAGCTGAGGTATAAATTGCCCATTTGTATATTCTCCTGCCATACAATAAAGCAAATGAGACTTGATGGTTTCAGTATTGTTTTTCCGGCTAATGCTCGACTTGGTAGCATATTTTCTTGCCTCACCTCTTTACACATGAGGGATTGTGTGGTTTGTATGCATCATCCTACTGGAACTGTCCCTACAATTCCGAATCTTGAGGAGCTTGTTTTCTGTCCCTGTGGTGATATAAAAGATTTTGTGGTTAGTGCTCCAAAACTTAGAACCCTGTGTGTGATGTACTCCCCCATTCAGACAGATTGGGAATGGTTTGAGCCTCATTTCAGAACGATTAAGCTTCTTATGCTTTCTCCAGAAACACTTTTGGTGAGTTTCTCTTTGCCCAGAAAGACTTCCATTCATATTGATTTGGTTATACATATATAAAACATCTTGTTTTTCTCTTTGAAGTGTACACATGCAGGTGTAGTAGATGTATGTTCCATCCCAATTGCATCAAATCTCTTAGGACTGTGTCTGTTTAGATTCAGTTTTGCTGTGGATGGGGCCTTAACTACTTATATTCAGCTTCTTAAAAGATTCCCAAATTTGCTCGTGTTGAGAATCGTGTTGGGAGATAAGGTTGTAATATGCAGCATTTAGTCCACGTATTTGGTGTTTCATATAATGTTGCACCCGTGTTTTAATGTTTTTTTAACAACTAACGTTTCCTTGGCTTATAGCCATGTTCTACCACCCATGCTAGAGAAGCTGCTCCAAGAATGTTGGAAGATCCAAGTGGCTGGTTTGATGATCAAGATCTGTGCAAGCTTGCAATAGTGTTGGTAGAAACGTTCAGCGCATCAAGACAAGAAATGCTATTCATGAAAGCAATCCTTTCAAGTTCTCCTGCACTAGACAAATTTGTCATCAAAGAATCATCTAATATAGATGCCTCTGTGGCTTTCAAATTTCCAAGGGAGTTGCTCAGCTTCCGGCGCGCATCTCCAAAAGCACAAATTATCTTCGATGGACGCTGAACAGACCAATCCTAGCCTGGTTAGTTGATCTACTCGCTCACTCTTACAAATTTGATGCTACATGTATGTCACTGGTTTGTTAGTCTATTCGATAAGCCTGATTGTGCAAAATGAGCATCTTGTTTTGAGCAAGGAGGAGTTCTTTGTTTTCAATTAATTGTTTTACCATCTTTTGTAAAGGAAAGACAGAGCATTTCCACTTACCAATATTGTTTTGAGGAATTGACAAACTCGCTTGTTTCTTAGCTTGGATGAATCGACATGAACCCTAATCAGGAATCAAAGTTTGATATTCAAATGAGCTAAAAAAAAATGTTCTTGAAACATGAATGCGTTCTATATATGTTCTGAATCAATATCAGCTTGGGTCAAAATGTTCTAGGGGGCCTTCAGATTGAAATGTGAAATTTCTGGTAAAGAAAACAAGTGTGGAAGAAAAGGCCTAAAGAATGAGAACATTAGCTAAGCTTTCTAACCTTTTTCCTTTAGCTTCCATTGTACTCTTTCATTTCTTTAATGTGTTTTTTGGACCTAATAAAAGTGATTCCATTAGTCATCTGGAATATATAAATAACCGCGTGGTGGTGATACGAGTTATAATTCCTCCACCAAGACAAAGAAGGGGCGACACCGAACCAAGAGCGGTGGAACTCATGACAACGCTTTAACTACTAATAGGAACACTACTGAATAGTTACTCTTTCGGTTTCTTGATAATTTTTGTTTAATTACGTATTTTCATTCGCAATTCGATATACAAGATAATTATGTCATCTCTTTTTTTGTGTGTGGAATCTTTGACGTAGTATTTGAATATATAAGCTTCATTTTATATTTCAATGCTAATTTTTAAATAAAATGATTTTAATAAGTATGGGGTTTTGCATGATAATTATGGAGTACATATGAGAGACTCCTAACGCTCTTCATAAACAAGGCCTTAAGCATCTTACAATCTTTTGCAAAGGGAACACAGTGTTTCGAATATTGTTTTGATGAATTCACATATTGTTCCATTGAGCTGTACTTGGCTATGCTGGTGTTCTATGGGGCCTTCAACCAAGACTGTACTGTGGCTGTTATCATTTGGGCCATTCTACTGTTTTGGTCCATTTTTGCCCTCGCATTGGGGCGAATATGGTTTGGGCCTATATCCCAACAGTTACCATCACAATTATCCAATCCAACATTTTCATTTATTATTCCTAGCTTCTTATGGAGTATTTAAAATCGTTTCTAATCTGATTCTAACAAAAATGAGTAATACTTTCATCGTCACCAAAAGAATTATCTTATTTGATCAACATGCAAAACCTTATAACTTCTCAAATGATTTTTTTTTTTACAAATTTGTAAAGAAATAAAATAAAAAAATATATTTAAAAACAACTTAAAAGTTCTACAAAATGAAAAATGAGAAAAATATTTTATTTTATCAAAGAATCAATGAAAGATGCGAACAAATACTCCCTCTAGTTTCACAAAACTCTTCCGCCCAAATTGTTTGTGCATCCCATCTAACACTTATTCTCTCACCTAAAATATCTAAAATACACCTCATTGTGTAGTTTTTTGCAAGAAGAAGTTGCTTTGAGGGTATTTTAAACATTTTAGGTGAGTTAAAAATATTTTATGGGGGTGCTCCAAAAATTAAGACGGAAGTGTTTTGTAAAACAAATGGAATAAACCTTTTGTAAAATTACAATTTTAGATATTCTAATTCATAAAACGTTATAAATTTCTTTTACTTTACACTTACACATTTATAAATTATCACTAAAAAATATTTAAAAAATCGAAGGCTGATAAAATCGGTCCGGTACGGTACCGGAAGCGCCGGTGCCCGCACCGACGCCGACAATGTCTACACCGGCCCTGATAGGGCTGTATATGGATAACCAAAAATTTGATTACCGTCCGCATCCGTGTACGTTTATACGGACAATATCTGCATTCGTTAAAAGTAGTTATTATCCGTATCTGATTAAAGATATCCGATTGGTAAACTGATATAGATTTGATAATCATACATCCGGTTCGTTTATGTTTCGCTCTGCATAGACCTCCGTTTAAGTAACGTTTATTCGTATATCCGATTTGTTATATATGGAGTATAATTTTTCTTAATTTTTTATTACGGAGTATTATATTTTATTTTTCTATTGACATCTCAAAATATAAGACATTTTTTATATGCAAAATATATGTATATACACATCAAAATTATATCTATTGATTTTTAGTATGGCTTGATATCAGTAGTATCCGAATTCTACATGAGCCGTACGGGAACCGCCGCTTCTAGAACCACAACTCAATCGGCCCTCCATTTTCTTCTGGGTGCCCTAATTCTCTCCTTCAAAAATTCTTTGGTGTGGCTAGAAATCTCAGCTAGGTGTCGTGTTTCGGCCGAATGGCGGCTAGTCGTCGTCGATTTAAAGCTGCAGAAGAAGATAGGATAAGCCAACTCCCAGACGATTTGAAGGACAGAATTTTGGAGTGTTTGGACACTCGAGAAGCCGCCAGAACTGCTCTCCTCTCAACTCACTGGAACGGCGGCCAAGGCCGCCTCGTCTTTGATTGGGACTTCACCAAAACCAAATCGGGCAGGGGAGGAAATAAACGAGCGGCTTTTGTGAAAATGGTAATGTCATAGGGAGATTAGCTAGATGCAGGTTTGTTACAGCAGTTGCAACTCTAACCAACTAGATATTCTTATAGATAGCTCTCTCAGTTGTATGTTTTGGTATGATGAATAAATACCTTCATTTCTATCCAATTTCTCTCTCTCTTTGAATCTGGTAATTCTGCTTCCCTGCGATTCATCCTTGAAGCTCTTCTTCTTCATTTCTAGTAGCTTCTTGCATTGAATCTTCATCACTGGTATCAGAGCTATTCAAATCCTGGCACGAACAAGGAATCGTTCGAGGGAAGACCAAGAATCAGACATGGATAATGTTCAAAACAATCAATTGATCTAAGGGCTATTCTGGAGCAGCAATTGGCGTTATAGAATCAGAAAATTGAGGAACTCAGAGCTGAGCAACAGAAAATGCTGGAAAAGTCCAGTAGCAACGACAACGAACGCAGATCCCGGAAATGAAAGAGGTGATAAAAGTTCTTTCAAATTTTTACCTAAAATTGAGTTTCCTGAGTTCAATGGTTCAAATCCGAGAAATTGGATAGAAATGAAGGTGTTTACATCATGGCAAAACATACAACTGAGAGAGCTATTTATATGAATATCTAGTTGGTTAGAGTTGCAACTGCTGTAACAAACCTGCTAACAGCCTCTAATTAACTTCCCTTAAGCTAATCTCCCTATAACAGGTAACTGACATTCTCATGCTCCGTTCCGGGCCTGTCAAGACATTTAAGCTTGTGATTTCAAAACCTGGTCCGCACCCGCTGCAGTTTGATTTAGAACTTTGGTGTCGTTATCTGTCAAGAAATGGCATTGAGGATCTTCACCTCGCCAGCCCGACTGCTGAAGACAATGTAGAAGAGCCTCGGTATAAACTCCCGTTTTGTATATTCTCTTGCCAAACAATAAAGCGGTTGAAACTTGAAGGTTTCAATTTTATTGCCCGGCCAATGCTCAACTCAGTAGTGTATTTTCTGGCCTCACCTCTTTAGAATTGACGGACTGCGTGGTCTCTATGCATCATGCCAATGGAATTGCCCCTTATGTTCCTAATCTTGAGAAGCTGGTTTTCCTTTGCCGTGATGGGTTGCTAGATTTTCTTATGAGTAATCCACCATCTAATATCCTCCTTTTGAGGTTTGAATCCACTCAGACTGGCTCAAAATGGGTTGAGTCTCATTTTCAAACCATTAAGACTCTTCACTTGTCTGCAGAATATCTTTTGGTGAGATTCTTTTCTTCCATAAAACGTCCATTCATGTTGTAATTAGAGACAAATCGGACAGTAAACACCATTTCAGTTGAACGAAATGTCTCATTTTTCTCTCTTTCAAGCATACATATCCAGGTGTAGCTGTTCATTCCTTCTCAACTGCAATGAATCTCGAAGTGCTCTATCTGTATGAATTCGATTTTGCAGAGGCTGATGACTTAACTACTTTAATTCAACTCCTTGAAAAATGCCCAACTCTGCGTGTACTGAAATTCATGTCGAGAGATAAGGTTGTAATATGCATCATTTAATCGGTGTATATGGTGATTAATGTAACACCCATGTTTTAACTTTTTCTTCTACTAATATTTCTTTCTTTTATAGGCATGTTTTAAGTATGCGAGTGAAACTTCTCCAAGATTGTTGGAAGATTCAAGTGGCTGGTTGAATGATCAGGATTTGTGCAAGCTTCAAACGGTCGAGATAGAATCTTTCACGGGATCAAGACAGGAAATGCTCTTTGTGAAAGCGATCATTTCGAATTCCCCCGCACTTGAGAAACTTGTGATTGTGGAAGCAAATGACATTGATGCCTCTGTGGCTTTCAGATTTCCAAGGGAGTTGCTCTGTGTCCCTCGCGCATCTACAAAGGCAAAAATTGTCTTCAAGGACACCAAGCGTACCAATACCAGCCTGGTTTGTTGATTTACTCCCTAACTCTTACAAATGCGCTGCTCCATTCTAGTCGTTAGTGCTTTCTTATTAAAATCTGAGTACAAAATAAATGGGTTGAAAAGTGAGGGGTTTTGGCCCGAAAAAAAGAAGAAGGAAAAGTCCATATCATATGCTTCTGTTTATAATTACCTTGAGAAAAAGGCATTAAGGGTTTTAATGACAAGAGATATAAATGTCAAACAAAACTCCAATGAAATTCACATAAGGTGTGAAACCATTAGAGATCACAAAGGAACCATCAAAGTTAATAAGATATCAATCTTATCTTGGCTTGCCTCAAATTTTGTTCACATCCCTAATTCCTATCCTAAAGATATTTATGCAATAAAACAAATGCAAATATATGAATTTGTGAATTTTGAGACAAATATCTAACAAGAGTGCATCTGTTAGCAATTTGTGAATAGTTACATTTAATAGCATAATTTCAAAACTAAAAAAATTTCAAAAAAGTTGAAAAAAGAATAATTGATCTCAAATAGCCTTACCTTTCACTTAGTTGCGCAAAACGGGCAATTTATAAAGAAACCTGTTATATTACAGTTATCTTCTTAATGATGACACAAAACTTGAACACATGCGGAAAGATGAGGTTATTACGCGTGACAGTGAAATAGGTGATTATGTTTAGAAAAATGTTAAAAAGTAGGCTTATTTCAAGTAATTTGTACATTATTTTTTTACACCCTTTCAATCAAGTTTCTACATTCTTTTTATTTTTTGAATCACTTTTAGATTATACATACAAAGCAAACCTTTTTAAGGATAACCCACCACCCATGTCTGTGAAACAGCATACTTGATAAATCGGAGACAAGAAGCTGAAAACTAATCGGTCAGCAAAAGCAGTGCGAGTAGGAGTGGACAAGAATCCCGATCCCGTTATCCCGATCTGAAAACGTCTCGGTCCCGAAATATCCTCGTGGACAGGTAATGTAGCACTGCCAGACTGGTTAGTTGATTTGCTCCCTGACCTATTACAACTTTTGCAGCTTCATATTAGTCACTGGTTTATTATCAGATGATGAGCTTGAAATTGGCACAATGAGCAAACCAAATGTCTGTTTTTAGCAATGCTTCCCAATGAGCTGTTTTTTTGCTTCCATTTAATCATCTTTCACTCTTCTATTTACAGATTAAAAGCAGAGTATTTCCCAACTTGTTTTGAGTAATTTGACAAAACCACAATTTGTTGCTCTGCAAGGAATTGAAAACCAAAGTATGTAAGTTATTTTTATGAATAATTCCTTGAGCCCACAAAAACAGCAGTACTATTTTTCAAGACTCAAATTACAGTTCAACACCAAAGAATAGTCAAAGTCTCCTTTAAAAAAAAAAACTAATGGAAGAAGCCCTAAGAAAAATGAATAAAATAATTGATTGGTCAGTGGTCACACTCCCTTAATGTTCTAACGCAACTAACCCAATTATTGGCTCTCTTAAAGTCATAATTCAACAAACAAGGGTTGACTTGACTCCAAACAAGAGTTGACTTGACTTCATAATTTTCCTCAAATTATACATATCTCATACATAAATATATATAGATCATCATCATCATCATCATCATCATCATAAAAAAAGCTCAAGACAGATGATGGATTCATCCAGTAATGAAAGCATCACTATTTCTCTTCTTCACAATGATCAACCACACCAAAAACCCTTTCCACCAAATAACCCAAAAACCAAAAAACTCAAGACCCTAATCTTCTTTGCTCTTGTTGTTCTAGTGACCACCCTCTTCATAGCAGCTGGCACCATCATCACGTCTCCCTCGTCCCTCAAGCGCAACGACACTCCCCGCCTCTCCGCCTCCGCTCAATATTACTACTGCAACCTAACACCCCACGACGAATTGTGCTTCGCCGCCATGTCTTCCACCGTCAACGCCACCGCCTTCCGGTCCAACCCCGCCCTAATTTTCTCAACCGCTCTCCGCGCCGCCTTCGAGGAACTCAATAACACCGCCACGTCCTTAACCAAAGCTCTTGACCGGTCGAACGCCAGCCATAAGCCTTTGGGCGCTAGGCTGGCGTTGTCGCGGTGCCAATCATTGGTGCACAACTCAATGAGTCGCGTTAATGAGTCGGTGGGCCTACTCGGCGTTGACTCGTCGAGCATGGGGGGATTGACTTTTGAGGAGGCGGGCGCCATTGGGGTTGGGATGAGGTTCGCGGCGAGATGTGTTGGTAAGTGTTTGTTGGGATTGAAGGAGGTTGGTGGTGAGGATGATGAGGAGATGGGAGTTGAGAAAGCACATAAACATATTGTTAATGCAATGTGGTTGTTTAGAAGGAGAGAATCCATACTCCTTGATGTCTATGGTCCTCCTTTGATGATTGAGACTGATCACTACTATAATTACCCTGTTGAATATAGGTTTTTGGTTTGTATGTATTCTTTGGGGTACTTATTCATTGGCTTGCTTTATTGTGCAATATGGAGAAGCAAATGAGCAGTATTAATTATATGCATAACTTTTTCTACATTACTCTTGTCTCAATGGTTTACTCCTCATGTTTTCCAAAAAAAAAGGTTTACTCATAATTTGAATTCCTTGTACCAAACGGGGCCTAAGATGAATTTATTAAAAATCTTAATTCAAAAATCTAAAGTCATAAGTATGAAGTATGGAATCTGTAGTGAGAATAAGACAAGATGAGAAGAAACTAAAGAATGAGAGAATATGGGCGCGTGGGGTCAGGCGATGGACGCAAACATGGTGATATGGGATGATGGTTCGGTACAAATGGAAGAAGAAGTTCATGGTGTAATCCGTGTAGTATTCTCTCTAACAAACTAGTAGTAGGACTCTCTATGTACGTATACAAATATTTAAAACCACTCCACTATAAGAAAAAAAATGCAATCTAATGAATACTTTATTTTAATCAAAAATAAAATAAAAAAAGAAAAGTACTCCGTATATGATAAAAAACTTGTATTAAATGGGAAAATATATTAAGTCATGAAAGAAATCTTTTGCACATCGGTCTAAAAGTGTTATTAATATATAATTAACCATAAGTTAAGAAGATCTTACTTATTATTCTTTTAGTCCCGGCATATAAAAAAATAAACACTCTTTTAAAAATAAAATGAAATTATTTAATTTGACAAATGAGGTATGTATTAATCTTTTTATTTCAAACAAAAACATTTTTTCATCTCTGAGTATTTGTTCACTTTTTATTTTTTCAACCAAAATTGGTAAAGTTTGACCTCAAGTTAAATAAAAGAAATTAAATGTTGATTCAAAAATACTTTTATTATATTTAATTTAATTAATTAATATATAATACTCCCTCCGTCCCTTATTTGATTACATTTTTTTTCTCTCTTCTCGATAATTTTTGTTTGTTTAGGCGATTTCATTAAGTATTTGATAAATCAAAATATTCTTGTCACCTCTAGTTTTGTAGAGCTTTTGACGTAGTTTTTTAATATGTAATTTTTTATTCTTATTAATATATCGATTTGTAAATAAAATAATTTCAAAAAGTGAAATATTTCTCCTTGTAAACCCTAATTTGTAATCAAACTGAAAAGGAAAGGAGTAAGGTAGTGTTTGGCAACTAGGATTTCATTTCAATTCATGTATTTCAATTACAAAATTTGAAATCTCGAATTTCAAATGACAAAGAGAGATGCATGAATTTAAATTAGTGAAATTTGCACTAAATAGGACTAAAACATAATGACTTTCCTAATGTAGGATTTAAACTTTTTTATTCCCTAAATAGGACTTAATAATGACCTTGTGGAAAGAATAATGTCTAGTAATGATGGACATTTAGTTGAATAATGACTACTTGATAATGACCAAAGGTCCTATATTGGCAAATAAAAACATATGGTCCTATGTTATTATGTTTTAGTTCTATTTAGATAAATTTCTCTTTAAATAAATTAAGCTTTGTTGTGAATGAGAAGAATTCGATTCAAAACCTAATTCAAAATTTATAAGTTTCTCTAACATGGAATTTGAGTAAAATCCATGTTTCCAAACATATCATAAAAGAATTCAATTAATGCTTATTTATCCCTACGGGCGCCAGGTCACGAAGTCGTAGAGAGATAACGAGGAATCTTTGGAATGTACGGAGGAGTATCATCTATGGACTATGGTACTCTCTCTTATTTTAATATTTATAATTTCAATGCTTTAAAAAAATTGTATTTAAGCTTTACACCTGATCTTCATTACAACTCTAATCCCGACCATCTATTTTGCGCCCAATTAGAAAGCGGCTGGCTTTTCTTCACCGGCGATTTCCCATCGTCTCTGTAAGAATTCAATCAAAAACTTAGATTTCTTCTTCGGTTGAATAATCCGGATCGAAGGCGCCGTGTGAGTTTATCTTCTGATTTCTATCTTTTTCTTGATTCAGGTTGATTTTAGCTCGAACCCGATCGTCTCTGGGAATACCGTTTATTTATAAAGATTCAAACTTATATATCGTGAGCCCAATTCCGTCTTTTCTTTTCTATTTCGTACTCTGATCTTCTTGTATCGATTCTTTGACATGTTCGCGTTTGATGCGTTGTTATCTTAAAGCTTGCGTTTAGGGTTTTGATTGGTTTATGTCTGAATTCAAACATTTCTCCTTAAAATTGAAAGATGAATCTGGATTTGGAATGAGTTGTATTTCATCTTTGAAATTTACTGCTACTACGTATGATTTTTTCTGGTTGAATTGCGGAATTCCGACATGACTCTAAGGGAGATTATGGGCCTGTTTGAGAATAACGTTAGCGATTAGCGTTAGCGTTTTGAAAAGGCTATCGACGGGCAACGTTTAGCGTTAGCGTTTTCAAAGTAATCTGCACCGTCAAAATTTTATCTAAAACGCTAACGCTAATCTCTAATTCTATTCCCAAACAGGCCCTATGTATTGTTTGTGTTACACACATGTAGCCCTGAGATCAATTTTTTTAAATCTAAAGATATTGAAGCTTTATTACTTGTATTAGTGATGCATGTATTGAAGGTGTGTTCTTTATAACTTTGGTGGACTTGGTGCGCTCTTGTATGTCTAACGATCACTGACTAAAAGATCTAAATGAACATTTGCAGTTAAGACTGAATGATCTAATGGAGTCCAAAGGGGGAAAGAAGAAGTCTAGTAGTAGTAATAGTAGTAGTACATCCATATTCTACGATGCTCCCCTTGGCTATAGCATTGAAGACGTCCGACCAAACGGTGGAGTCAAGAGGTTCAGATCTGCTGCGTACTCAAACGTAAGTTCACGACCCCCTTTGTTGAATGAAACTTGTTTTTGTTTTACATCATGGATAATCATTTGATAATATTGACATCTATTTATTTTTGTTTAACTCTTTTGTGCAGTGCGCTCGCAGACCATCCTGATATTTATTAACTGGTGCTTGGCTCACGTTTTTTTTGACGTGGTGCAACTAAAACTACTTGCTGTTCTGTTTTCTTTAAAAAGTTAATACAAAAACCCGCCTTTTCTTTCACCTTTACGCTTATATATTTTTCTCCCATTTTGGTTTTCATTGAAACTGTTTCTGGCTTCAAAAACTGCATTCTTTTGGAAATGGCCATGTCGGTCTCTGCAATTGGTTTCGAAGGGTATGAGAAGAGGCTTGAAATTTCTTTCTTCTCACCCAGCATCTTTGCCGATGCTGAAGGGAAAGGCCTTCGATCCCTTTCCAGAACCCAGTTAGACGAGTTCTTGGGACCTGCCGAGTGCACAATAGTTTCTTCGCTGTCGAATGAGTTTGTGGACTCTTACGTCCTCTCTGAATCAAGCCTCTTCGTCTATCCCTACAAGATAGTCATCAAAACATGTGGAAACACCAAACTGCTCCTATCAATCCCTCCCATCTTGAAGTTGGCCGGGTCACTCTCTCTTGAAGTACAATCCGTGAGGTACACCCGCGGGAGCTTCATCTTCCCAGAGGCTCAGCCATCTCCTCACCGTTTCTTCTCAGAAGAAGTTGCCATTCTAAATGGCTTTTTCGGAAATCTCAGCTCAGGAAGTGAGGCTTATATCTTGGGAAGTTGTAACAAACCACAGAAATGGCACGTGTACTTTGCTTCAGCTTCTTCTACTACTGTCCAGTCCCAGAAGAATGCTGCTTACACACTGGAAATGTGTATGACTGGTTTGGAGAGAAAAAAGGCTTCTGTGTTTTACAAACATGATTCTAGCTCAGCAGCGATCATGACCGTTGAATCTGGAATCAGGAAGATACTTCCAAGATCTGAAATATGCGCTTTTGAGTTTGACCCTTGTGGTTACTCAATGAATTCTATTGAAGGAACAGCCCACTCCACCATCCATGTCACTCCAGAAGACGGATTTAGCTATGCTAGCTTTGAAGCTTCTGGGTATGACCTCAGAGCTATGAATCTTGGGGAATTGATCAAGAGGGTGTTGGCGTGTTTCATGCCGAGAGAATTTTCCATTGCTGTCCATGCTGACGTGGCAACAAAGGCGCTGGAATCTGTTTGTTCGGTGGACTTGAACGGATACTTTCTTGGCGAGAGGTGCAAGGCAGAGTTTGGGAGTGGTGGATCCATTGTTTACCAGAAGTTTGTGAGGAATTACGCTTACCGTTCGACCAGGCCTGTTCTGAAAGGCTGCTCTTTGTGAAGGAAGAAGAAGAGTGATACTTTGCGTTGTTTTCGCGGTACTCTCCTCTTGTTATCTCTGTTCTGTCTATATTACTGTCAGTATATTTCATGGTTTGTTGTTTGTTCGCACATAACCTACTTTTTAAGGGGTTTGGGGGTTGGATATTGGGTTTGGGCCAATATCCCTACATATGTTGTACTCTACTGTAACTTAAAAATTGAGGGTTTGTATTATTATTATTACTGTATTATTTTTATTGTTATTAATATTATTATTGTTGTTGTTGTTGTTTAAGGTGTTCAGTACTATGTTTCAAACCATTGGATGTTTGCCCGAGAACTGAGGCAAAACGATTTTTTTAAACAAAACTTGTTCAAAAAAAGATTGAATTTTTTCAAGATTTTTATTTTTATGAGAAACTTGTTTTATACATCACTTTTATGAGAGTAATTCTTTTTTACCCTTTGAGAAATGTAAAAATTAAAATGGGGGGTAAGACTTAAGAGAAGGAATGGCTAATAGATGGGATTCTTTTACTACATGCTTTGTGTTCACATACAATTCTCTCTATAAAATGGGCAAAAGCCAAAAGAATTCATCACTGTGACATTTCTTTTGATGCTGACTGGGTTGTCTAGCAGTGACGTCCACGAAAGCCTATAGTGGATTAGTGGTTGCAAAATTGTGGACTGTGTTTTTTTTCACCTTATTTTTAATTTCTTATCAAAAAAACAGGGGTACACTAATATTTATACACTAATTGTATATCAAATTTGTCGCAAACGTACACAAATAATAATTGTAATGTCTGTGCAGTCACAGATAATTGTTGTTTATGTGTCTGTAAAAAGCATGGTGTACCATTGATGTACAAATGTTGGTGTATTCCTAACAAAAATTTGTTTTTACAATTATTTCAATATTTGGTTTGAAATAATACTAAAAAATATTATTAATAAATTGGTTATATTATGCACATCATAAATGTTATTATAACTAAACCAAAAATTAAATATATTTATTATAAATAAATAACTAAAAGTAATAAAATATTACGAAAATGTATTACTCCCTCCATCCCAGTGTATTTGTCCAATTTAATTTTTTCGAGTCAAATAAGATGAGCTCTGAGCTTCAATTAACAAAAATTTGTAATGTATATTAGTATAAAAACAATTTTATTACATTTATCTTATTACGGTCTACCGGAATTTTATTTCATTCTACTAATATGTTATACAAATAAAGAGTAATTGAATCTTAAAATTTATCGAATTTAACTAAAAAAAAGTCAAACTAAACACACAGAAAATAGTACTCCCTCCGTCCCCAAATAGATTACAATTTTTTTCTTTCTCCTCTCGGTAACTTTTGTTTGTTTACGCAATTTCATTACGTATTTGATAAAATAAAATATTCTTGTCACCTCTTGTTTTGTAGAATCTTTTGACGTAGTTTTTTAATATGTAATTTTTATATTTTATTGATATAACAATTTGTAAATAAAATGATTTCAAAAAGTAAGAAATTTTATTCCGTAACCCGCAATTTATAATCAAATGGGAACTGAGGGAGTATATAGAATATTTACTTTGAATCGGTATAAAAAATGAGTGTAAATTAATTTCTAACCCCGACCAACTATTGCGCGCAATTAGACAGCGGCCGTCTTTTCTTCACCGGCGATTTCTCCCATCGTCTCTGCAATAATCCCATCAAAAACTTCGATCTCTTCTTCGATTGGATACTCCCGATCGAAGGCACTGTGTGAGTTTTAGCTTCTGATTTCTATCTTTTTCAGTATTTAGGTCGATTTGAGGTCGAACCCGGTCGTCTCTGGGAATACAGTTTATTTATAAGGATTCAAACTTATATATCGTGAGCACGATTCCCTCTTTGCTTCTCTATATTGCAAACTCATCTTATTGTATTGATTCATTGACCTGTTGGCGTTTGATGATTTCAGTTCATCCGATTTTAGGATTTTCTGATGCCTTGGTAATAGAATAGCAACTTATATTTTCAAAAACTACAATGCATTTTCAAGTTTTCTGCTTCTCATTAGGTTTTTCTGTATAACTCGGATTTTTGTAAAGATATATTCGAACTCTTATATGTTGGTGTGTTATATTTTGGTTTGTTGTTTCAGTGAAGGAGATCATGAAAGTCAAGATTCTGAGTATCCAATAAATGTCATATCGTTTTATGGCTTCTCAGTTACGGAGTATTGAATAAGTTAGAATTCAATTTTTGATTTTTTAGCAAATGAGATTTGTTCTGCATATGATTATATACTGTGGTTGATCATGACTGTTCGACTATCCACCTATGTTGAAATATAGTTTGTTTTTCAAGATGAATTCTCATTTTGTCTATCTTTGTCTTGTATTTGGATTCAGAATTATGATAGGTAGAAGCATTTCTTTCTCTCTTTTTTGTTCTAAAAATGAAATTTGTAGACTGAAATCGTACATTGCATTCATTGAATGAGTATATGAATTGCATGTTTTAACTTAGGTCTTGAATTTATATCATCAGCGCCGGCCTTAGTCTCATTTGGTTGGGCTCAATGACGCCGTGCCCTCCGTCCCAAAATGAAGTTCATGGGCTTTGAATTTATACGGAGTATATTTTAAAACTACATCAGAAGATCTGCAAAAAGGTGACATGACCGTAAATTTGACCGAATAAGTGACAAAAAGAGGCAAATGAAAAGAGGCAAACACAGTGGATAAAGTGTGTCGTTGTGAAAAGTTAATGAGAACTTCATTTTAGTTCAGAGGGAGCACTTCAGATGCACTCCTTATTCGAACCTTCAAAAAAGGAATAGTGAGATAAAAAAATTAAGAACTGTTTTCTTTGTAGCTACTTAAAAAATAACAGGAGATGACAATGAGGTGAGATATTTGCTCATCACGTTTCATTACAAATTAATTACTCCTTATTTTGCTATCTGTTCTTGAAAAGAGCACATTGTTACTACGGAGTACTAGAAAAGATTTGATTTCTTAAGATGCATTTACTTTTGGTTGCAATAATGTTTACTTCAGATTGTTGTTGTGTACATTATAAACTACTCCGTATTATTGTTGTTGCATTATATTTTTGTTGGTTCATATTTTAGAGTTGCTCTCTGTTACTTACATGCACACATGGACAAAATACTACTTGAGAAGTTGAGATTCCATAAGTTCATAGCATTTTATGATATAAACTCAATTGTTGTTTTTGTGAAACAAGTTTACCCTTGACCATAAATTTTGCAATGTGCTATTGGACGCTACAAAAAGAGTATGCCCTTTATCCATCTTCACCTCTTTCATGATGTATATATTTATATTATGTTTAATCAAAGACACATGATGATAGTTTATGTGGGTTTCTTGAATGTGGACCGCAGGTGGCATGCTGTTGCCTCATGGACATGGGATGCACAGGATGAAACTTGTGGGATATGTAGAATGGCGTTTGATGGCTGCTGTCCTGATTGTAAAATCCCCGGGGATGATTGCCCATTAAGTAAGCCTCGGAACATCTTACTCCCACTTTATTTTGTGTTGCTCATCTAATAAAATATATACTCTGAATGTATTAGTACTTATGTTTTTTTATTATATTTGTGTTTTTGGGCGGTGACGTCTTTGGAGGGTATGACAAGTTAGTTGATTTCAATATGCTTGCAGAATATTAGTTAATACATAATCCCATTGGGGCCGGATGTGTCTAAATGTACACAACCTTACCTCAATACAAAAAGAGGCTTTTTTCGATATAACATCCAGGAAAGGAAACAAGGCCTCCAAGGAGAATAAAGTAAAAAAAAGGTTAACAAAAGACTTGGTGATGAGGACTCAATGATATGGCACAACTGACATGACACAATCTTATTGTTCTTTTATTCCATCATTTTGCTTATGGGCTTTTGTTTCGGAGCAACACTAGTGATTTTCATTAGATTATACAAATTAACTATGAAAGTTCTGAAGTCGAAAGTTGCCATTGGATAACATTTTCGAAGGCCTAGAGTCGTCAAACCCTGAAGGCCGAAGCTAATTCCAGGCATTGTGGTTGCGTTGGTAGTAGTCACACTATGGTTTGCTTATTTGTGCGTTTTTGTTTGGTTTTGCAGTTTGGGGAGCTTGCAACCATGCATTTCATCTCCATTGCATCTTGAAATGGGTGAATTCGCAAACTTCTCAAGCTCATTGCCCTATGTGCCGAAGGGAATGGCAGTACAAAGGATGATGATGAATTGATGACAAACTTTGTTTTCTCAACACATTTTCTAACTTCTGGGTACGTCTCTGTTCTGTTTAATCGCGGTGGCAATGAGGCGACTAAGATTAGTTAAACGAATGTAGCGTGTTATCAAATTGATAGTTGTACACTTAATGCAGAAGTGAAAGACCAAATATGGAAATGATCTACTCAAATTCAAATATTTTTTGAATTGTGGAACTAAAATTGGCATTTTTTTCTAGTAATGTGGATTGAATTGCTTGTGCAAATGTGCTCATTGTAACCTTTCCTCCCCAAAATAAAAGTTACTATTGACAGTTTTCATGTTTAGATGTTATTCCATAAAAAATATTACCACAATTTGATTTTTTTGGTCAAACTACACAAAAATTGTGACCCCAAATTAAATGCAGTTCTAAGTAATTAAATGTTATAAAAATTTGAAATTTTAAAACTACTCTAATTTTATAAAGAAAACAATTTTGCCAAATACTCTATACGGAGTATATTATAACTAAATATACGTTTTCCAATCATAGACCAGCAGTGAAATGGGCCAAGGAAAGTACCTTAAGTGGACTGATCAATGCAATGCAGTTTTGGGCTTTATAAAAATAGCAGCCAAGCCCAATATGAAATACAATCTTGAGTTTTTCCACCAAAAGGGAAGCTAAGAGACGAATGTTTGTGGTAGCTAAGTTGTAAAGTTATTTAGAAAAATCAAATCTCCCTACAAAACTTTTTCCATTTTTTGTTTCTGTTCATCTCAAAGTAATTTTTTTCATTTTCATTTTGTTTTTAGAAAAATATTTGTAATAAAAATAAAACTTTCTACTCCATCAGTTTTCGTTACTCAATATTTTCTCAACATATTTTTTAAAATTTCCGTAAAATCAAAATGAGCGAAATGTTTGGGTGAAATGAGTTGCTTGTATGAACTATTTAGGGTTCTTAACGTAAGAAGCTACAGAAAGTTTATAAAAAGTTACTCCGGTATAAAAAGTTTGGGGTTTATAAAAAGTTTGAGGGTCCGTTTGGTACACGGAATTGATGGAATTGGAAATGAATTGAAATTAAAATTTCATGAAATTCAATTCCATAGAATTGAATTCACCAATTCTCATTCATTTTTTGCACTATCAATTCCAAATCCACATGATTTTTGTTTTACCAAACATGAGAATTGGAATTGAAGTACTCAATTCCAATTCCATAGTTTGAATTCTGTGTACCAAACGGAGCCTGAGAAACTAGAATTTTGCAGTTTTTAGATTTTTCAAAACCAAAAAGACGTTCCAAAAGTCTATATACCACACACCCCTAAGAGCAATGGTAATGGGCATAACACCCAACCACGTTAAGCTCATTTTGACGTCTGGGGTGCGTTAAACACCGCCCCCTTCCCGTTATGGCCTCGTTAAAATTGCTGCGTCAAATTTTTGACACGGTTTGAAGGCGTTGGAACGCCTTCTCCCTTCTTTTTTCTCCCTCTTTTTTCCTCTTTTCTTTCCTATAAAATAAATTATTTTTTAAAAAAATTCAACACAAATACAAATCTCTCTCTATGTGTCATCTTTTTTTAAAAAATTATTATTCAAGTATTTTATTTATTTTTTCATGAATGCAATTTTTTAATTTAATGAATGTAATTTTTTTATAATGAATGTAATTTTTTATTTTATGAATGTAATTGTTTATAATGAATGTAATTTTTTTATTTAATGAATGCAATTTTTATAATGAATGTAGTTTTTTAATGAACTATACTCGTTTCAATTCTTTTAAATAATTAAATTTTATTAATTTAATTTTAGAAGATGTGTATTTAAAATGTAAAAAATGATGGTTTGAAGCCCTAGTTTGAAGCCCCGGGGCTTCAAACCCATTTCCACTGAAACTCTGAGGTAAGTTAAAGTTGACGTGGTTTGAAACCCCAGTTTGAAGCCCCGGGGCTTCATGGGTATTTTCAGTGCTCTAAGGACTAGTTGTTTAGTCAACCATTTATATTTAAAAAAATGTTTTTTCTCAAAAAAAAAAATATTCAAAGTGTTGGTAGACTCGTGAAAATTGTTATGGGAGTAATTCTTTTTTAGGGGCGGTTCCCATGACCTTGCATCTCAATATAATGAGATGATCCGGGTATCCTATGGTATCCTATTCGTAAAATTGACGGCTCCTACCCTCCGATAAAGTATCCGGGTCATCCTATGATATTGAGATGCAATGTCATGGAAATGAGATATTCTTTTTTGCCCTTGAGAAATGTAAAAATTAAAATGGGATAGACAATGTGTGGAATTAGACTTGAGAGAAGGAGTGGCTAGTAGTTGGGATGCTTTTACTACATGCTTTGTGTTCACATACAATTCTCTCTATAAATGGGCAAAATCCAAAAGAGTTCATCACTGTGACATCTTTTTTGATGCTGGGTAGTGTAGCAATGATGTCCAGGAAAGCCTATAGTGGTTGCAAAATTGTGGACTGTGTTTTTTTTCACCTTATTTTTAACTTTTTGTCAAAAAAGTAGGTGTCTACTAACATTTATACACTTATTGTATATCACATTTGTCACAGACACACACAGATAATAGTTATAATTGTCTGTGCAGTCATAGACAATTGGTGTCGATCTGTGTGTCCGTAAAAAACATGATGTACAACTGATATACAAATGTTGGTATACCTCTAGCAAAATTCTGTTTTTATTACTTCTTTGTTTCATTCCTCCTTACTTATTACTCTCTCTATCCTAAAATGATTTTCTCAGTCACTATTCACATGGTCAAACTGGAATTACTTTATTTACATATTTTCGTTAGTTATTTGATAAAATAATATACCCACGCCACCTCTTATTTTGTAGAACTTTTGATGTAGTTTTAAAATATATATTTTTTATTTTTAAATTTACACCTATAATTAAATTAATTGGATTGAAAATAATTTCAGACAAACATCATAAACCGAACTGAGAAAATCATTTTAAGACGGAGAGAGTACACTTTTTTATTGGTAATTTGAAGAAAAAAAATTATAGTCAAGTCACTGACTCCGTATATATTTGTAAAACTTTTGCAGTTTTAAAATGCAGAGTATATAATCCACTGTAAAAATGCACAAATTGAAACATTTGTGCAGGGGCATGCCAGACATATTTTGGATTTATATAAATATACAGAAATTTTGAATGGCCCAAATGAGATGGAATGTCTGATAGGTAACCATGCAAAGAATTCAATAGCAATCCCAATACAATTGTACTACACCACTGACTAATTTATTGCACTATTACCTTCTATCCCGGGTGAAAAATTCATACTATTGTAGCATAGTGATTCTACGGTGGACAGACTTTTTCACATATTTTTTTTAATTTTAAAAATATTTATTTCAGCACTTGAAAATACATATTTACTATATATCACGACCACCATGAACATTTGGTGCTTGTATAAATTTGCCTAGTGTAGTATAGTGGCATGTATGCATATAGATGTGGCCGGTTAAGTTGCACCGAGACGGGGACAAGAACTTATAAGAGAACGGGGTAGGAAGCGTGAAACGTCAAATTTTTCAATAATTTATAAAGGATTTGGGTGTGGGGGCACCCCCAATTACCCGAATAGAGAACTTCCGGATACGGGAAGCGGCACCAATTTGAAGAATCCGGCAAACATAGGATATGGGTGATATTGGCCTTGTTTCGGAATCATGTTTTCTTATCATTCTTCAATTTCGCAATGTAAACGAACTTTCGACCTATAGTCTAAGTGGATGGAATATACCCTCAAAGTATAATATCATAAATTTTAAGGCTCCCAGAGTACATTCCAGATAATGTGCGACCTAAGAAATCTTACTGGAAAATCGAGGGTACCCGTAGTACAATTTCAAATAATGTGAGACCTGTGAGTTATTGCTAGAAAATCGATGGTACCCTGAATACTTTTCTAGAATTTTAATTATTAGTGTAGATTAACTTCGAAAATGTTAAGGTTAAATGCTGCTGTTAGATAGTATTTTAAATTAAAACATGAGTAATTTACCTAAATATGACTAAAACATAATGACTTTCCCAATATAGGATCATATGTTTTTATTTTCTCAATGTAGGACTTTTGGTCATTATCAAGTAGTCATTATTCAAGTAAATGTCCATCATTACTGGACATTATTCCTCCCACAAGGTCGTTATTAAGTCCTATTTAGGGAATAAAAAAGTTTAAGTCCTACATTAGAAAAGTCATTATGTTTTAATCCTATTTAGTGCAAATTTCACTTAAAACATTCTAATGCCAAACCGGCTAATTATTCTAAAGTCTTGAATTTTTTTAAGGATTTTACATAAAATATTTGCCAATTTGAATACGGATAATGTTCACGAGTATATATTTCGACTTAAATAGTCGTAATACTTTCAACTTAATATTAGCTCAGCAAGTATCCATCGAGTGAGGTCATATAAAAACTGGTTGTTAGGTTTAATTCAATTAAAAAAAACTTCATAAAGCGAGATTACCTCATACACTATTTATCTAGGGAAAATGCTAAAGAGGCACCAAGTGTGCCTCCAAGCATGCTACCAAATATATAATTAATTTTTTTTTTATTTTTTTTTTTTCCAAATCTAATCTCTCTCCAACCCTTCTCCCGCTTCTCTCTCCAACCCTTCTCCCGCTTCTTCTTTCCCAAATTTGGCTTGCCGGCAAAATCCCCAACCCTCCACCTCCAGCGCACCCCCAGCCCTCCTGCGCACCGGCCCCACCACCTCAAGCGTCGTGTCCCCACCCCTTCACCTCCCTCGCCGGCAGCCCAACCCTCGATTTCCAGCGCCGGCAGCCCAACCCTCGATTTCCAGGGTGAGCTGATCTGTTTTGGTTTTAAATTGTACTTTAAAGAGTCTCTTGTATCATCATCACTTGATTCAATGGTTTTTTTCTTCATTTGGTCATTAGGATGAGGATGAAAGGGAAACGTGTGAAACTCTTTGTAATGGTTTTTGTGCTTTGTAATGTATTTTTTCTTCAGTTGTTATTTTTGCTTACTTTGTGAATTGTATGGCATCGATGGTTAAGTTCTGTTATTTGAACTTCATTGATACGGACACGGCCCCGGTAACACACGACGAAGGAACAATTGCAACGCGCCGTTCAAAGAGGAGCGTGGGTCCGCCACGCAGATATCAAGACTATGTTTAATTTTATTTTAATATGGTTAATTCATTTATGTACTTAGCTTTTCTTTAGGAGGACGAATTATAAGTCCCTTCAAGGGTTTTCTTTTCGGTTCTTTCCCTTGACGCCTTTTTTGAACCGACAGGGTAGTTAACTTAGTTCTAGTAGGATTGGGGAACTCAACATTATTTAAGGAGGAGGTCTCCTTCCCTTAAACTATCATAATACAATCAAGTTTTCCTCTCCTAAAAAAACTCTCTTTCCTTCTCTCTCCCAAACTCTCCCCCTCTCGGCTCTCTCTCTCTCTTCCTCTTTGCCGTTTACGGCAGTTCTTCCCAAGGTACACGAGAAACCTGCGTGTATCAATTGGTGCTTTCATTGTTGTGCTCATGACGACTCCACCACCCACACCGGAATCCGCTTCTCCCGCTCTCACTCTGGAAGATCTCATGCATGCAATCATGGATGTCCGAAAGGATTTGCATGCAACGAAGCTGAGGGTCGCCG
>OOIL02005599.1:1328548-1430684 GCA_900332095.2 Cuscuta campestris
CCCTACTTATTTTAATACTATTTTCCCTTGCAGGTATGACAATTGTGGAGTGATGGTGCTTGCATTTCTAGAGTCTTTGTTGGTTGGCTTACCATTAAGTCCGAACTGTAGTTCTGAACACATGGCTGATTTCCGATGTCAATTTGCAGCTAGGTTATGGCGTGGAAGGAAAACAACCAATATTTAGTTTTTTTACTTTACAATTTTAGGGGTCTTTAATTTTTGTGAAACTCTTTGTAATGGTTTTTGTGCTTTGTAATGTATTTTTTGGGGAAACACTTTAGCTTTACATTTTTTGGAAGCTTTGTAATGGGGCTTTTATCATCATGAATTTCTACTTGTTAATGCACATTTTGTTATTGTGTGTGATGACTGATTTACCTTAGTTTATGACTGGATTACAGATTTATTTTCAAAGCCCTCACAGATAATAACCGTCTATTTTACCCGTTCCATAGAGCTTTAATATATGTGACGACAGAGTTACATAACATTATGCACATACACCATCTTCAGAATCTTATCACATATGTGAGGGTCTTGTAAAGGTAAAAAGAAAGTTAAATCATATCTGTTACATACTTTACACAAAAAATAAAAAAATAAAAAGCTATGTGATTTATAGTTCCCATGCTCATTCCAAAAAAATGAGAGCAAAGTTCTAGATCTGATGCAAAAAAAGTTCTAGATTTCGTAAAACTCAAGTCATGTTATGCACTTCAGATTTTTTTGATTTTTTTGTAATGAGGCTTTTATCATCATGAATTTCTACTTGATAATGTACAATCTGTTACTGTGTGTGATGAATGATTTACCTTAGTTTATGACTGAATTACAGATTTACTTTCAGATTCCTCTCAGAGAGTAACTGTCTATTTTACCCATTACACAGAGCTTTAATGTGTGTGACGACAGAGTTACTTAACTTTATGCACATACACCATTTTCAGAATCTCATCACATATGTGGGGGTCTTGTATAGCTAAAAACAAAGTTAAAATGCATACATTAGATTTCTTGGTGCTCACATGGAATAACTTTCTCTGTCACAGACTTCACAAAGACTTAATGTATTTGAAGACAGAGTTACATCAGGTTTACATTAGTTTATGTGCAGGGAACTCAGAGAAAGTTATCATACTTGTTACATACTTTACACAAAAAGCAAAAAGGGTGGAACACATCTTGTGTCTTGCTCTTTTTATTTCCTTGTCGATTACACACAAATGTAACACTTCTAGGAGTTCTATCTTTGGCTTTGCGAGTTGTCCTAGTCCGCATTGGAAATCCTACACTTCGAGCATAAGCCAGATAGTGTTCTCGAATTTCTTTAATGCTTGTAAACTTCATCCCCACTTCAGGCACGCTACCTTTGTTTCCTTTAGAAGGACATTGACCATTGTTACAGTACCTTTAATATAATAAAATACCTGACTATTAAGAAAACAAGGATCGTTAAGAAACAAATCTGGTTCAAAAGCTGCAAAAAAACATCACGTTTAATATAATACAATGCCTGACTATGAAGAAAACAAAAATACACCAAATGCAGAGTGCATACAGATTATTAGCATCTGTGACAAGGACAAACCCTAGGTTCACAGAACTTTAATCTCTGTAACACCAAAATAAAACAGTATTTTTTCACTACTTCAAATGAATATAGAATGGGGTCTAAATATCAACACTTACAACTGGGCTGCAAGTCATATAAAACCAGGTCTTCTTCTTCACCACCAAAATCATGTGGTTGATCATTCTCAACATGTGTAACAATACATGTTNTACATGTTTGTAAGTCCATAATCACCAAATACCCTATGTACTCCACAAAAATTCAAAAAATGTATAACACAAAAATTCAAAAAAATTAACACACAAAAATTCAAAAAATTATAACACAAAAATTGTAACAATTCAAGAAAAGAAGTAAAAGTGATAAGAACATGCCGCGAAGGAAGAGGCTGGGTCGGCGGCTAAGGAGAGGTCGACGGCGAAGGGTAACTGGCCGGCGAGAATAAGCCGGCGAAGGGTGGGGTGAGGGACTGGGAACAGGTCGACGGCGAAGGGTAGGGGAACCGGTCGGCGGCGACCTGCGAATGGGTCGTAGAGGAAAGAAAAAAGAAAAAAAAGAATGAGAAAAGGTAAAAAAAAACTTAAATAAGGAGGCAGCAAAGGAGGCAGGGGCGGGTGCACTGTAGCACGGTCCATTTATCTAGTGATGCGTTCATTCATATTAAGACATTGTTTGGAAATAACATTTTTTTATTAGCGTTAACACTTTGGATAAAATTTTAATGGTATAGATTAATTTTAAAAATGCTAACGCTAAATGCTACCATCTTATATCTTTTTCAAAACAACGTTAACCTCTAACGCTGATGTCAAGCAATCCCAAAGATAAAAACAGGATGAAAGAAGCACCATCGTTAACAAAAAAAAAGTCTACCTTTTATTCTTTATTTTTCCATGTTTTTAAAAGCTATATTTGATTAATTAAATTCCATATTAAAAAAATCATCAAAAATATATTGGTGTGTTACATATTTTCTTAAACTTCCACATTTTTTAGGAAAAAAATTTCAATGTGTATTACTTTTTCTACATCAATCGCCACTTGAATTATTAGTTGAATTGATCAAAGTCTGGTTGATCTAAACAATAATTTATAAAATAATACTATTCCATGATAAAATATTTTCCTCGACAATTTATGTGATTGTAATCAAGCTAATTCCAATATATTATAGAAAATATTGAATTTTAATTCGATGTTGGTCACGTTGAAACATAATAAATTCGTTAGATCTCGTGAAATTATCCAAACTTTGACCGGTAATTTAGCAAAGAGTTTTCTTTCCCCCAAGAAAATTTAGTCGTGATTTTGACTTAGGGAGTTACTGGTCATTCAACTAATTAACTTATGCTGTTTTTGTAACAGAATTTTGAAACATATCACATCTAAATGACTCATTAGGCCGTAAAACATGTCGCTTGATATGTTTCCAATGACTACGAGGGCAAAATGGTAAAACCCAAAGGAATGAATGAGTTGAAAAGCACAATGCAAAATTGAAAAAAAAAGCACTCACCTAAAATTCATTAGGGACATTCTTACATAAAAAATAGAATTTATTTAGTTTGGACTTTTTATAGTTGATCATTTAAAACTTTAAATATATAATTAGAAAAATTATATGGTATATTTATAAGAAAAAAATTATATTTTGAAAATATTTTATAAGATAAATGTAATACTCCCTCCATCCCCAATTAGATTACAATTTTTTTCATTCCTCTCGATAATTTTTGTTTATTTACGTGATTTTATTAAGTATTTGATAAAATAAAATAGTCTTGTCACATCTTGTTTTGTAGAACTTCTGACATAGTTTTTTAATATGTAATTTTTATTTTTTATTGATATACCGGTTTGTAAATAAAATGATTTTAAAAAGTAAGATATTTCTCCTCGTAAATCCAAATTTGGAATTAAATTAGGGATGGAGAGAGTAATTTTTTATCCGAATATCTAATATCAATTATATCTAATTCGTGGTAAAAGACGGTGGGAGAGAGGCATTTATAAGGTGGCAAGCATACTTTCATTGAGTTGCTTATAATTTTGTTAGAAAGTATGTGAAAAAAAACTAAAATTGATAACCAATTTTGGATGCAATATACTCCTTTCGTCTCTAAAAGATTACTATAATTTGATTTTTTGGTCAAACTGTGGCAGATTTTGATCATGAACTAAATATAGTTTAAAAAATTAAATATTACTCCCTCCGTCCATGTAAGATGTTCTCAATTTGACTTTTCACGGTTTTTTAGGAGAGTTGAAAAAAAGTGAAAGTTTACCAAAATACCCTTAATGAAAATGGGTGGGGTGTATTAAATAAAGTGGAAAAGGTGTAATAAATAAAGTAAGTGGGGGTAGTTGTGGTATTTTAATTATTAAAAAAGGTAATGAGAAGATCTATGTGGGACAAATAAAAAGGGCTAATGGGAAGATCTATGGGGGACGGAGGGAGTATAAAAATTTGATATTTCAAAATTATATTTTAAAATAAATCTAATTTTACTAAATTTATATCATGACTAAATATACTTTTTTTATAATTCATGATTACAGAGTATCACAATTTAATAAAAAAAAGTCACACTGTGGTAATCTTTTAAAACTGTAGAGAGTACTTGTCAAACTCTCCACCTTTTTTGTCACATTGAAATGATTTGATATGATAAGTAAAATGTTTTTAACAAAAAAATGAAATAGGTGAATTGGATGAAACTTTTTTATTTGAATCTCCTTTAATACCATGAAAGTTGGAATAATTTCTTGATCTCATTGGTTTAACAAGGGCTATTTATAATACAATATTCCTATCTTGTACTCTCTCCGTTCTCAAAAATATTTTCTCTTTCATTTTTTCTACTTTCAATAAAACACTTCCACTTTCTATTAAAAAACCATTGTTACCTTTACTTTTTCATATCCAAGCTATCACATCCTATTTTTTATCTATAATCTATATATCACATCTTACTCTTACCCATCACATCAGGAACAAAATTGGAAGTAAACTACAATTTAATACTTCCTTATTTTTACACTTAGTCAAAATAGGAACTCTTTTTAAGAACAGAGAGAGTAGATTATTAAGGAAAACATAATTATAATAATTACTGAGTATATAAACCAAATAAATCTATTCTAATATTAATATGTTAAGTGGGGTGAATTTATAACAAAGAGTAATTTGAAAAATAATACCTAGAGTAAAATTTTGTTTGGATGTGATTTTCACCATCCAAACTTTATTGGGAGGGGGCAAGTAAATTTACAAATTGGGAAAAAATTTAGAGAAAGATTCTCTTTTTTTAATGAAAAAAGTTAGTGAGTGGTAAATTCATTGAAGTGCGTGAAAAAGAATGTGTAGTAACAAAGATTTGTGGGACAAGACAAGACCTCTACCACTAAACTCATTGGTCTTCCTGCCAAAAGTTACATTTACCACCTTATTACTCCCTCCGTCCCAAAATGTAACATTACGCTAAATGAAGTATTTTTTTTAATATTTTATTCCATTTTATTTAAATAATGCTTTATAAATAAAAATAAAATTCACATACTATTTAAAAACTAAGTCAAAAGTTATACAAAACAAGTGGTGACAAGAATATTTTATTTTTTTAAATTTTCAATGAAAATACAAAAATAAATAAAAAATTTCGTGATTTTTAAATAGTTGAGTCTTGCTTAGATTTTGGGAGGGAGGGAGTATAATAAGTTGAACTTTTATTCACATTTCTGTCACATTATATGCTTTTCCTATTTAATCCTTGAATCAAAGAAATGATTCTCATTTATATTTAAAAAAATTTAAAAAAATCCTCAAGCAAAGGCTGGAGGAGCCACCAGTCTTTCTCTTAACCAATGTATAATTGCTCATCTTTTCCCTTTTTCCTCCCACTGTCTTTTCAGTTTTCTTTTCCACACTTTTTTCATTCATTATTCATTTCAATTATTCCTCTAAAAATATTTTAGATATTTTATTATTATGTACTCCTTATTATACCCTTAATATATCTCTTCACAAAGAGGAGCATATGACCATTTTATCCCCACCAAAGCATCTGCTTTTGCAGACAGAGCTAATTGGGGTGGCCTGAGCCACTGACACAAACCTCTTTTTCTTTCTTTTGCATCTCCTTCTTCTTTCTTTCTTTCTTCTTCTTCTTTTGATTGGGCATAGGAAGGAGTAGTAAAAAGAGAACATGGGAAACCGTACTCTTTTCATATGATATGCTACCACCCAAACTACAATAATGCACAAAAAGTGAACTTTGAATTGTTACAAGATAGATACACTTACTGCATATATATATCACACCACCCACTTTCATTCTTCTATCTTCTTTTGCATCTTCTTGTTCTTCAGTGTCTTGTTTTGAGCAGAAGAAAAATGGGATTTCTTCATGTCCTGAACTTGATGATGATGATGATGATGGGTTTTGCCTCATTTGTTTGCCACACCACCACAGCTATGCTTTCCCCTGATGGTGTCAATTTTGAAGGTATTCATTTATACTTATACTTTCTTTCTCTGGGTCTTTTTTTGTTTTGTTTGTAGTAACCTTTTACAGGGATTCCATTGATATGCAAGAGAGCAGTTCAAGCATTGATGGAGATGAAGGCTTCTTTAGATGACGATTCGCGCGGGGCGATGTCGAATTGGGATGCAAATGCTGTTGATCCCTGCAGCTGGAGTATGGTTACTTGTTCTCCTGATAAATTTGTGGTTGGCTTGTGAGTTTTTACTTTTTACCCATCTTCTTTTACTTACTTCCCTAATTACTTTCACTCTCCCTTTAACTAATAGCCCATTTCCTTCACTGCAACACTTCGATTCTGAGAGCTGCTGGGTGATGGTTTTGATGCAGGGCAATTCCAAGCCAAGGTTTATGTGGCACAATTTCTCCCCATATTGGCAATCTGACCCACCTTGAGATTGTGTATGTTTTCTTCTTCTTCTTTTCCTTTTTTTAACCAACCAAACAGATCACTACTCCCTCCATGTAATAATAATGTCCATGACTTCTTCTTCCTTTTGTATTTAGGCTTCTGCAGAACAATAACATATCAGGGTTGATTCCAGCTGAGCTTGGAAACCTTCCAAGACTCAAGACACTTGATCTCTCCGAAAACAACTTAACCGGTGAAATTCCCGCCTCTTTGGCTCAAATCAAAACACTGCAATATGTGTAAGCATCGCTTCACAAGCTTGAACTTTTGGTTTAATTGGTTCTTTCACATTACCCGAACCCTTTTGATATAAAGGTCACGGGTTAAAATCTCACTGTTACCCATTTCTTTAAAAAAACAAGCTAGGTCTACAAGTCAATAACCACAAGCTTGAGCTTTTGATTTTTTTGTTCTCTAACAAAAAAAATCAAAAATGTGTTTGATTTTGTTAATATTAAATGTGGATGTAGGAGGCTAAACAACAACAGTCTCAGTGGAGCTATACCTATGGTTTTGGCTAATATGACTCAGCTCACATTTCTGTAATTTTCCTTACCTCTCTACTGGAGACTGTTATTTACTTCCATGGCAGTTTTATTTACTTGTTTCTATGGATGTTTATAGTAACTTTTTAGGAGATAATTTATGGGTTCTATTTTGTGTGTTTCAGGGACTTGTCCTTCAACAATCTCAAAGGTCCTGTTCCAAGTCTTCTTGCCAAAACCTTCAAGTAATCTTCTTGAGATGTGTTCTACTTTTTTTACCCCCGAGTAAATGGGATCAAACCAGAAAATTTATTTACTCACTGTAAATTTTACTTGGTATAGCATCTTGGGGAATACTAAGATATGTAAAACTGGAAAGGAGTCAGAGTGCAATGGGACAACCACTGTGCCTCCCTCCCCTTTCATCAATTCACCAAGTATGAAATTTCTTTTTCACCTTTGGTACTTTCTTGACATTTAACATGATATCAGTGTCTTTTTTTTACCTTAGAATATAAAATCTTTCCTGAGCCTCCAGCCGCAAGCTAACATATATGGATTGTTAACCAAACACGATTTCCTTTTGGCTTTAAAAGGTGAACGGAGATCTGTAAAATCTAAAACTCAGAAAGTAGCATTAGCCTTTGGTTCAAGCCTGGGATGTATCTGTCTGGTAATTGTTGGGATTGGTTTCTCAATGTGGTGTGGACAACGAAGAACAAAACAGATATTCTTCGACGTTAACGGTGAGTATGTATTAGACAAGATTACATAGGAAGACACAAAGAAACCGAATTATTTACAATCATTAGCATAATTAACAAAATATACATCAAATAATAAAATACGATTTGTTTCCATAAACAGAAGATAATGTTTTTGTTTTTTTTAACGTTGAGATGTTTGTTTGACTTCAGAACAACACAAGGAAGAAGTGTGCCTAGGAAATTTAAGGGTGTTCCAGTTCAGAGAGCTACAGGTTGCCACAAACAACTTCACAGGCAAGAACTTATTGGGGAAGGGCGGTTTTGGAAACGTCTATAAAGGTCGTCTACAAGACGGGACAATGGTAGCGGTAAAAAGGCTGAAAGATGGCAATACAGCCAGTGGTGATGTCCAGTTTCAGACAGAAGTTGAGATGATCAGCTTGGCTGTACATAGGAACCTCCTCAGGCTTTATGGCTTTTGCATGACCTCGAGCGAAAGATTGTTGGTTTATCCTTATATGTCCAATGGAAGCGTAGCTTCTCGACTAAAAGGTAAAATGCTTCTTCATTTTTAACTTGCTAAAAAAATTACCATATGTATTTTTGGTGTACACCTACCTAAGATAGACATTTTGGGATAGTTTTACTGTTTTACCCTCACCTTTGTGGACTCCCCTTTTAACTTCATTGCTAAATCTGGAAATAAAGTCATGTGTTTTCCATTAAATTCAAATGGGACTCACATAGACCTCATGACTTCATTCCCACTTTTGATAATGTAGACACGTTAAAAATGCGTCCCAACGGGGCTCAACGCCTTGGAAAGTTTTCTACTTTACGGGCTAGCAAGACTTTACATTGAGGGCAAAATAGTAAACTCACTCTTAACAATGCCATCTCCAAAAAGGTTGAACTCAATACCTCATTAACTCATTTTGCCAGGTAAACCGCCATTGGATTGGGGAACCAGAAAGCGAATAGCATTGGGAGCTGCAAGGGGTTTGCTGTACCTGCACGAACAATGTGACCCGAAAATCATCCACAGAGACGTCAAAGCCGCCAACATACTGCTGGACGATTACTGTGAGGCCGTGGTTGGAGATTTCGGGTTGGCAAAGCTTTTGGATCATTGTGATTCGCACGTCACGACTGCAGTTAGGGGTACAGTGGGGCACATTGCGCCGGAATATCTCTCCACGGGCCAATCGTCCGAGAAGACCGATGTTTTTGGGTTCGGGATACTCTTGCTGGAACTGATCACTGGACAGAGAGCTTTGGAGTTTGGTAAAGCAGCAAACCAGAAAGGCGCCATGCTTGATTGGGTAAGGGATTCTGCTTCATAATGATGTTGCAGAAGTATTGTTTAGATAGAGCTGAACAAAAGTATAAAATCTTTTAAGAGTTTTTTTTGCGTCATTTACCCCTGAACTTTTCAAAAATTGCACGGATTTCCCCATGGACTTATTGGATCAATGCCCCTGAACTTTCAAAAATGTTGCAACAATGGTCCCTCTACGTCAGATATAGGAGTGTGTTAATCACACGTTCATCCAGTGCAAGTATGGAATCATCTAAATTGATAAATCACATGTGAGTTCCGCAATATGCCCTTCCCAAACATTATCTTCTATATTTTTAACCACTTTAAACCCCAGATAATTATTCTCGATTTAGTCGTCGGTACCCGAATTTGAAGGCCAGACTTCATAAAGCTCATCATCAATCGATCAAGATCTTCATCAATTCATGACATCTTCTTCAAGCTCCAACACGTATATCAACACAGAACGACCCTCAATTCGCCTACATTCTCGCCATTTTCTATTTTGAATGACATTCTCGCCAATTGATTCGTTAAATTTGATGTATGGCAGGAATGATGTTGAAATTTTGGATATCTCATAAGGTGGGGGACACATTATCGGTCTGCTGGTTCGTGTTCTAATTCTGAAACCACCGGTTTGAGTACTCATTTTAACTGTAAAATTGACTCCAAACTCGTTCCTTAAGTCCAGGGGTAAATGACGGAAAAAACTCAATGTTTTTAAACAACACTGAAGAGATAGAGCAACATACTAGTATATCCATTGCAAGATCATACATTATTATTTGCAGGTGAAGAAGATTCACCTGGAGAAAAAGCTTGATGTTTTGGTAGACAACGGCTTGAAGAACTGCTACGACAGGATAGAGCTGGAGGAGACAGTACAGGTGGCACTGTTGTGCACACAATTTCTTCCGAGCCAGAGACCGAAGATGTCGGAGGTGGTGAGAATGCTGGAAGGGGACGGGCTCGCGGAGAAGTGGGAAGCATCTCAGAAGGTTGAACCCTCTTCTGCTGCCACCAAATGCAGCAGATTGAATAATGAGTTGTCTTCTTCAGATAGATATTCTGATCTTACTGAGGACTCCTCTCTTCTTGTTCAAGCCATGGAACTCTCTGGTCCTAGGTGATGATTATGCCTCTGAAAAATGGCAACTAATTTTTGATTGTATATTTTTGTGAAAGAAATTTTGTGGAAATGTGAGTATAGAAATAATGAATGATCCTGTGATTAAATTTAAGAATGTGCAAAGGGTCTCATCTCATGTTGTCCTCTTTCAAGGGCAATGGCATTAATTGTTTTGGTGTCTTCCCTTAAATACTACTCCCTCTGTCCCTAAAAATACGGGATATTGTGATTTTTAAGAAAGAGAAGTGTATTTTGGTGTTGAATTTCCAAAAATGGCCTTGGATGTGATGGTAAAAATAAGATTTGATAGGTAGATTAATAATAAATAGATGTGACGTGACAAGTAGCTTAAGAATTAGTAGGGGTAAAAACGACTTTTTAATATAAATGAGAAGAATTTTTTTGGTACGGATGAAAACAGAAGAGAAATTTTCAGGGATGGAGGCAGTATATCATAAATCTTTTATGACATGAATTCATCTTTTAAAACTTTATTTTACATGGGGTCTCTTGATCGAAATCACCGCTCTACTTTCGAATAGGGGTAAGATATGCGTACACATAATGGTATTGTTTGTGGGATTTTTATTGGGTTTGTTGGATGTTATTGTTGTGAGCTGTATTTTACATGACACAAATTACATTGTAAAGAGAATAAATTATCACTAAAAGAATTGAACTTCAAATAGTATTAGTCTTTGAGAACAGAATCCAAGGCTATTGGTAAATCACTTGATCAACATCTTATTATAGTGCTCTGACAATTCCACTTGATCAACATATATGCTGCCAACAGTAAAGGATTGTTAGTTGTGGCCTCATCTAGGACTGCATTTAAGTAAACTGGATCGTCGCTACAGGAGAAGCACGGCGATAACTAACCAACTCAATCAGTGCCTTCAATTTTTTATCCACAGTGCAGTAACTTGGCGAGACCGTCATTTTTTCAAGAACTGTGGAATGAGCAAGCAAGAATTTGATAAAAGCCATTTCGTGCAATACGGCGGAGAAATCAGTTATCTTTACAAGTTTGAGCTTGTTGAAAGTACAACCAACGGGCAACCCGTTCTCCCAAACATCATCATCCTCACAGTCACTTGGTGTGTATGCGGACCCCTAACAGAGAAAACCAAAAAAACAAAAACGATGTTCAGAATGTTCATTAGAAATGATTGTTAAATATGATACTTTCTCTGTCTAAAAAAAAATCTTCACTCTCTGCTTTCTCATCCAACCCAAAATAATTCCTTGCTTCCTCGGTTCCTTTCAAGGAAAACCACATGTGGTTCACAGCAAATCTCTTTAAGAACGCACAATTATTTGTAAACAAAATGCCATTAGTTCATGGACTGTTATTTGTGAACAGATGGCGTACAACTATAAAAGGAGATGCTTTTTTGAATAATTGCATACCGAAATATGTAGCTCCTCTAGATTGGGGGAGCTTATAATCAGGCGAAGAACGACAAGTATCTCATTTATGTCTTCAAAACTCACTTGATATAGTTCAAGAACCTTGAGATGGAGGTAAACCATAGGATTGCTTTCTTTGTCATTCCCTATACTGAGATACTAAAAGGAGAGGGAGAATATATAAGAACAGTCAGCAACCTGCTCATACATAAATCATATTATTCTTAATGCATCACCAAATACAAGAAATCTTACCTTAGTGAAGTAAATATGCCCAGCAAGCTGCTCGATATGAGGGACATTACCAAGAAACTTTTCAAAATTGCAACCCGAGCTTTGTACAAAGTGCTCTGTTATATCGTCAGTCATATACATGGAAACAGATATAGTAACCAAATTCAGGGTATTTTCAAGGAATATCTCCTTAAACTCTCCTTCCAAATTTAAATACTTGAGCTTTGGGGCTCGAATAGTGAGCTCAAAACTATCAAAGTATGATAACATCAAATCCTCCAAAAGAGAGCAACTTGAGATGAGATTTTCAATGGCATGCGGTGGTATAATAACTTGTTGAAGATTGAGATGCTTCAAGCACGAAAACCCTTTAAAATTCAGAGGAGGTTCCAATTCACACCGAAGCAGCTCCAAGCGAGTCAACTTCTGACAAGAGAAGAGATAAGAAGGAGCTCTAAACCATTCACCCTCCCCTAACTCAATGCTCAATTCCTTTATATCTTTCCTAGAAAGGAAAAGAAGCCATTGATCTATATCGGGCGTGCTCGACAGACACAAACTAGATAATGCAAATTTATGAATAGGCCCATCGTGAAGAAACAAAAATCCCGTGATGAAATGTATGAGATTGCTCTCGACAATCGATTTGTCGCAGCAAGTGTTAGGAACACAATTGTCATCGAAAACCAGCTGGGTAATGCTAGACCACTTATACCTCCATTTGCTCGACAAGGCGCTTGTCATCACAGCATCCCTTATAGGAAGCTTAACTAGGATGGTTTCTATGATGCTTTGAGGCAAATCACTTATCAAATCCCTCTCCAAATCCATATCCATCAGCAACCTTTGTCATTCACCTGCACAGAAATCGTATCCAAACAATTAAAAAACTTTGACCTAAGTGTTCAAATTAAACCAAAATCGCAAGGCACGGTAATCGGAGTCATTAGTAGATCTCACCTGGACTCCAAATTAACACCACAGTTCAAAGACAATCTGCAATTTTAGCCCGTTTTCAGGTGAATTCCCTTGAAATTATTGCCCGGAGGGTTAAGCCCAGAGAGTAAACCAAAACTTGTTTAACAAAAAATAGAAATTCAATAGAAGAAGAGGAGGACGATGATGAGAAAAGCTTCGCCGGAGAGGTTCAAGAAAGATCATTTCTTTCTCTGCGATCTTCATGCATCGCGGGTCCGATGGAGAACAGAATCGTGAATCTGTCCATCTTTTTCCATTTTCTTTTGTTATCTTCTCACTTTACCCTAAATTAATAGTCAATCTTTCATATAAACACAAAATTTATGGTCTTTTAAGATGAAGCCAGTGAATCATGTTACTCACTTGATTTACTCGGTTCAATTCAGTGTCTTTCCCTCAAGATTATTAACACTATGTTTGGTTTAAGAAATATGAGAGGGAAAAGAAAAGAAAATGAAATTAGAAAATGGTTTTTCTTGTTTGGTTATAGAGAAAAAAGAAAGAAAAAGTGGAAAAAAAATATAATGAGAAGGCAAAATGTATTAAGTAGAAAGAAAACTAAATTCCTTTCATTTTAGTATGGAATATGAGAAAAATTCATTTTCTTTTCTTTTCCTTTCAAATTCCTTGAACCAAACATAGTGTAAAGGTGTATAGCAATATGCATGGCGAGAAAGAAAAAATTTGAGCCAAAAAAACATGTTCAGAAATAAAAAAGAGATGTTTGTTTGGGATGTTCCAAAAAAAAGTAAAAATATTAATTCGAGACAAAATTAGTTCGAGAGTTCTTTCAAAAAAATCAAATCAAATCAAATTCTGTCTAAGATGTATAGTTAAAATATGAAATTTTGAGTTTTATTCAAATAATCCGTATATAATTAGATTTATTGATGCTCAATATATTCCATTAACAATTATACAAGTCAAAATGTTGCAATTATTAAATACGAGTACTAGCAAGTTCATCATTTTCAATCAACATTAGCATTTTAGATTACTCCGTATTTTTTAATAGTATAGATTAACTTTTAAAACGTAAAAATTTAACATTTTTGCTAGTTAACTTTTTTTTCAAACCATTAAAGCTAAATACTCAAGCAAGCATTATATCACTTAGAGCTAGAAAATTGGTCTATTAAGTCAAGTACATATTTGGTTACTTTGGGTTCAAATCAATTTGAGTTTGGGTTTATTCGAATTCGGGTTGAGATTTATATGTTCATGACACAGTGTCATCGGGTTTGGATCGATGTAACGGATTATGGCTTTGGTTTTTAAAATTTTAAAATTCATATTAACAATTGCTTTTTTCTATTATATATTTTTTATGGTATTAAACCTATTATGTTACTCCGTATTTTGTTTTAAATTGTGAAGTTATTCTTAGGTATATAAATCAATATAAAGAAGTAAAAAATGCATAACTTTTGAAAAAAAAAAAGATAGTTATACAAAATCCTTGAAGTTTTGCCCAAAATTATAAATTTATAAATTTAAAAAAATTTCTGAGAAAAAAATATAATTATAACCTATAACATTATATTTCTGGGTAAAGTATATAATTCCAAAAAATTCTTATATTAGCAAGTCGGTCAGATTAAGTTTTAGTTTGATCCATATTTAGCAGATCATTTTGGGTTCGGTCAACAAAATCTTTGTCTAAAACCCAGTATTTTGAAGTCAGACTTCGAGTAAAAAACAAGTAGAGTGATTTTTCATCAGGTCTAATATCACTCCATAATTAATGTAAGACTTGATAAAATGAATTGGGGAGTTGAAATAGTAAATTTATTCACCCCATCTCAAAGTTTAACACTTAAAAACCCCAAAAATTTACAATGTACTCCGTAAACTTTATTTTGAGATGGAAGAGCAAGAAAGTGCAAGATCTTATATATGAGCCCTTCTCACATAAGATATGTTTATAAAGGCCTTGTTTGAGAACTAGAACTTCAATTAACATTAGCATTTTAGGTAAAATTTTAACAATATAGATTAATTTTGAAAACACTAACACTAAAGGCTATTGTCAGATAACTTTTTCAAAACGCCAACGCTAATCTCTAACACCGATTACAAACGGGGCTAAAGATATGTTTATTTCTGTCTCACATGTATCAAAATAGCTGAGAATAGTTGGAGTTTCATATTATCATTCTCAGAGACATAAACTTCTAAGTTAACTTGGTACTCCACAAGATTAAACCTACTACAGTTTATTTTAGTCATTGGCACAGTATCAAAAACCTTATAAACCTTAGGGGTAACAAAAATAAAACTCAGACAAAAATATATCAATCAAAAATAAATCTCGTCTAGACATGAAAGAACATATTACAATATACGACAGTATACGGAGTAAAACGTATTTGCCCCAATCCTACATGAGGTCAAAGAGTCAACAAAACCAACAACTAGAAAACTATGTAATGAACAAGAAAAACGAAAGTTCTAATAGCACACCAATTATAGCACACACATCGAGCGGGCATTATAAAAAAGTACATTGGAAATAGATTTGAAGGAAATGAAACGAACATAAACCACGAATTGTCACGCTATTGTGCTAAAATCTCTTGCCTAAATTATTGTTTCTTTTAGAATGAGTTAGCTTCAACATCATACAAAACCCCACAGGAAGCATTTATAGTAGTAGGTATAGATACAGCCAACCATTGGTCAAATGCCCCGAGAAGCAGACCACTCAATACCTGTAGCCGCCATAGCCTCCCAGGCTAGAGGATTCATACACAACTCCTGCCCCTCCTAAGGGCTGCTGAGACTGATATGAGGACGACGAGGGATACTCTCCATAACGTGAGAATGAGGAAAGTCCGGTATCTGTTGTGCCATATATGCTTGGTGCTGGTTCCTTGCGCTTGTTAATAAATTCCTACATACATACATCACGAGTTCTTAAGTAATCACTCACAACTGCTACAAAACAAGAAACGAAATCACGTGAATCTCCAAGTTTGTTTTTATCATGTTGTCCCCCAAGAGTATGCTATAATTGAAATTCTGGCAAGGTACAACTCTTGTGTGTATTTAACTAGATTTGTCAATTATTAAGCTGAGGTATGATATTGTTCGCCCCTTTACGGGATATTGCATGATTTTTTTTGAAACATGAAAGAGAGTAAAGGAAATAAACTTGGTAGTACTTTCAAACACGAAAGGGAATATTGCATGTTTTTTTGAAACATGGCAAATAAACTTCCCTTGCTTCTAACTTAGTACTTTAAATGAAGTGTTGGGAAGTAAATGCATCAATGCATCATGAGTCAAATGAAAACAGCCTCTGTTTTTAAAATGGGTAATAATAAATACATCCTTGCCCCCCTCCCCCCAGCGAAGTAGAGAGTACACTGGGTTTGTTGTTTTATTGTGAGGGTTAACATGTGTTTCAGCCTGGAAAATAGTATTTTTAAGAGGGGAGGGTGCATACACTTCGAATCTAGAAGGTTGGGTTGGATGGAGATCATGATAATATACATCATCCAAAGTTATAGGCATAGGGGGTATATTTTTGCTACTTAACTTTAAAAACATGTGAAAAATGGAAAAGGGTGGCCTTCCACGCGGTACTATTGCCTATTATTATGGTGGCTGCAGCACAAGTTTAATTAAAATTTTATGAAATCAATTGTTTTTTCCCTCTATTCTTTTGGTGACTAGCTTCATGTGCCAACATTGAGGTTGAGCAGCAGGCAACAGCCTAAAGCAAAATCAGTACCAATTGCAATGTAACAAAGCTAAAGAGACAAGATTCAGCTAAGATGGGAGACTACCTGAATAAGCTGCTCAGCCGTTTGAACTTGAGGTGATGCCCCTTTAATTTCAATAGTAATTTCATCAGGTGAGCCTCTGCTTTCTTGTATGCTAAGAATTGCCCCACTAGTGCGACGGATATGTGCAATATTTGTTCCACTTATACCAATAATATCCTCAGCATATGATAGGGGCACTTGCATTATCTTTGTCATCTACCCCAGGTAAACACAAAGGGAACATTATTCATATATCAACAAGAATATAATTGTGTTAAAAGCAATGCTACATATGAGCAAAGATGATTCAGAACGTTATGGAATCGAAAATTCAAAAGTGGAATCAGATGTCCTATTCTACATAAAGAATGTTCTGACTCATTCCACTATTTGGATCAGTTTGTTTTGATGGTTTTGGAGGGTCAAGTGTTTTATCTCCAAAAATAAGGACTTAGAAGGATTAATTGATAAATGCATACCAGAATTCACACACAAAGATATGCCTCTGATGAGGGAGAAGGGGAAAAAAGCTGATATGTGAAAGAAAATGTTGGATAACATGTTGCATATATAATGTTACATGTAATACCAAATTTTTATATTTTGCATGAATTAAATAAAGTCTACTTGATATCTATTGACTAATTATTTTAGATTTTAAACTTACTTCCACTGCCAGTTAAGTGATTGGAGGAAACAAATGACAACCTTGACAAAAAAATCAAGAAGGTTTACAAGTTAAAGAGATTTAACAAATAAATACTATACTAACCTGAGTAACAACTGGAGCAGTCCGTAAAGATACAGAAGAGGGTAATCCATGAAGTGCAGGATCTTGTCCAAAGAGCGAAACTGAAGAGCGTTGAAGCTTGGCGTCCAATGAGGTATCCAGATCAAGTGAATAAGGATCCCGTTTCATGGGAAGTGAATACTCAGAAAGAGATTGAGTTGTTCGTGAGGGAACAGAAGTAGGTAGATATGGGGCCCGGGGCATTTCCATCCAGGGCTCAGATGGGCGATCTTGAGGAACAGTTGATTCTTGCTGCAATGGATCATGCCTCAGTAAGCATATAGAAGAAAAAGAAGAGCATAGCATATATCAATAACATAACACTTACAGGCTTCTCAAATATAGGCAAAACAGTGTGATCAACCAAAAACTTCCTTAATTGTCCTAATATTGCCTCCAAAGCTTTGAGAACCTTCTGCGCCTCACCATGAATATCAACAATTCTCTCATCAGGAGCAGCAAATGGCGGCGATTCATCTGAGAGAAGGGGAAACCGAAGATATTATTTTCAAATTGAAAACAAATAGCAACGAGCAGCACATGGTCATCAACCTTAAAAAATATCTAGTTCCTTTAATATGTCATACACACACACAGATATATGTGTGTGTGTGTGTGTGTGTCTGTGTGTGTGTATATATGCTCATGGGAGAATGATGCATGGTGAAAGAAATGAGAATGCATACAATCCGTTGGACTGAAGAATTGACATCTAAGGACTATTAAAATAAAAAATATGAAAAATGAATGAAATTGTGGTGGCAAATTTGTAAAGAAATCAAACTTCACTGCCACTTCCAAAAATGCACTACCTTATTTGAAAAATGCAATCGGACCCTGTCTCTCAAAAATTGAATACTACGTATTTTATTTAAAGAAATTAAAAATCAAAACATCATATTTCACTTGGGAGCAGAAAATGCGGCAAATAAATGGGATAAAAGCTGTAAAACATCAAGTATAAGGTATCACAAGACTTAAATCTTACAGGAAAGTATTACAATCCTGCAAACCATGATCAGGTTGTGATATGCGACAACTCTACAAGTGCATGACTATGCACTCAGTACACAGAGAGTGAAAAAAGTTGAAGACTTGTGATAAAGATGGTCCAAGTCGTAAGTATTGAACTACTCATGTTTTTAAGTAATAAACAAATCACCTGGCCAGGAGAAATTGCACAAGGCGAGTAAAGAAAATAACTTATTTTCACAAAAGGATGTTATTAAAAAGACAGCAGTGAGATTTTATGTCAGCAAACCTTCAGGTAAAACCCGCACCGAGGCGCCAAAGTTTTCTTGTATCGATTTGATTGTGGACCCTTGCTTCCCTATCAAGTGAGCAGCTTGTGAAGCAGCCACCAATAATTTAATTGAACTGAATGCAGTCATGGCAGCTGCAGAATCTGCACCACCTTCCTCTGTAGGAGACAATCCAGAAACACGTTTGAATACTCTCAGTGTTCCATCCATGGCAGGAGATAGTGGTAGATCGGGATCTTCTCTTGCAGTAATTAGAACCTACAGTGTACAAAAAAACAGGTTACATTTTTTTGCTTGGCAGATGACACAAAAGTGGGTGCCATAATTTACTTTTTGCAAAAACACTGTCTTTCTTTCCTTACTTGAGCTTTATGGAAGAAGAAATCATATTCCCTCCGTCCAAAAATGAAGTTCGAACTTTCTCACTTACCAATCAAGCAAAAGAATATGTGGTTCATAGAATTTCCCTATCTTCCAAATAAATCTCAATTCTCAACTATACACGTTTTACTTTCAAGCACTTCCTTAATCACAATGAAACTAAATGGTAAATTTCATTTTGGGACGGAGGACACATAGTTTTGGAATGCAAAGGTATGATTTTTATTCAGTTGTTTAGGTTTAGACACTCAATGAGGTTGACAGCAACCTGGTTAGAGAAGAAATAGCCCGAGAAAATCAGTGAAATTGATATGCTCATATTAATGTCCTTACTATGTCTAGACTTTAGAATTCTTGATTGAACAAAATGTGATCATCAATTAAATAAAAAAACTTATTGTATACTAATACAAAAAATGATTTCTATAGATTTATTTCATAAAATTATTTCCTTGTATTAAAATCCAAATTTGTTGTACCAAAAAAATAATAAAAATATGTTCTGCTTAATTGGAAAAAAAAAATCCAACCTGAACAAATAGAGGGAGTAAACTGTTCTTAGGTTAAAGAAAAATAAGGAATAACTTCAAAGAACAATTGTCTTACAATCCGATCTGGGTTCCCAATCGGGGCTTCCAGGATACGAATGCGAGCTCGGCTTTCCTCACACATCTTCTTCACGAACTCGCCCTTACGCCCAATTATGCTGCCCACCTTAAGAACCGGAACTACGAGCCTGAAAACGTTATCCCCGGGCCACCCTGGCCACTTAGGTATAGCGGCCGATGCCGCGGACGCCGCTTGCTGCTCAGCCGCAGCGCCTCCATTCTTATCGGCAGATTCCGGTGGCCTAGAAGCCGCATCCACCGCAGACTGCGTCTGCTTCTCTACATTCGAAAGATCCGGCTGTGGAGGCGCTCCCTCAATTTGAGAGGCGGTTGCCGGAGAAACCATGGGAGGGTTGATCGAGGGTTGCAGATTGGGGATTTGGGTTTTTCAACTTCTCGCGATTAGAGAGGAGGTGGTGCTGACGAGCGAGTTTGGGTTTGGGACGACAAGATTCTTCTATCCAGCACTATCTATACTATAATGGGCTACCTTGGAGCCCAACTTTGTCTGGACTTCGGATCGGATTAGGTTGGCTAACTGAGCCCAGCGTTACAGATTGGCGTTAGCCTTTAGCGTTAGTGTTTTCAGAATTAATTTACATCATTTAAGTTTTATTCAAAGCGCTAACGCTAGTTGAAAACGTTGGTCCCAAACAAGGTCATGATGATGTTTGACAATTCACTAGGAGGATAAGGTAGGGGCCTAGAGATAATTTCATTTTGAAAAACAATGTGAAGCGATAAAAATAGTACTCCGGCATTAAAATTTCCCTCAATATTTTAAATTACTATTCATACTTTATAACTAAATGAATAAATATTTTTGCGTTTAAAAATTATGCATAAATAGATTACTAAAACTATTTTTTAATTAGTGTTAAAATGTTTTGGCCTTTTGTTAGGTTGAGAAATATTAGTGGGGCGTACAAATTTTTTGGTGGGGCACTAGTGCTATGTTTATTAAAAAGATTGGGTAGTAAAACTAATTGACTTGTTTTTGAAAATCCAAGCTTATGTGAGTTAAGTAACACTTGAATGACATAGATGCCTTTTTATGCTGAATGCACTATCATACTAGGATATCCATTTCTTCTAACACGAATTGGTTATAAAAAGTTAGTAGCGCTTCAAATTCCATTTTAGGGCCTGTTTGGTTGGAGAGGGAAAGGAGTGAAGGTTTCCTTTACTCAGTTACAAGGGAGAGGGAGAGCGGAAGGAGACAGGAAAAAGTGGGACCTGTACAAACTCGGACCGAACTGTCCAGTCCAACTATCATGCCCTTAAAACGAGAAGATATGAACAACTATACGAACTCAAACGGGCCAGGCCGGGCCGCAAGATAATAAGAATGTGAGCAGGCTTGTTGGCCCAAATAGGGGTGATCAACCGGGCTAGCTTTTAACAAAAACATGGATCCCTTAAGTACCTTATATTAGATACTCCATAAGACATAGTTGTATTCACTAGGACAATGCACAAAATCCTTGAACACAAAAAACAAGTAAAAACCTCAAAGTTGTTGTGTAGCATTAGGGGAAAAAACCTAAGCAACTGGGTATTAAATATTTATCATCTCACCCTACAAAAAGAAGCACCAAAACCAAGTCTCACATCAATACCCCTTCAACATTGTTCATGGCCTTCTTGGCAATCTTGAACTTACCAGCCAAAGACTTCTTCTGACCACCACTTGCAACATACTCCCTTATAAATATGGCAATCCCATTACAAAGCGTCTCGTACTCCGGCATGGCTATCCGGGTGAATATGTTCCATACGCGTTCCTCCGTGAACTCAAATATGGCTTCAAAAAGCATCCGGAAGTGCATGATCTTTTTTGGGGTTAATTGCGTAATATCACCAAAATCAACTGCCTTTAGGACTGAAAGCGAAAGGGTAAAAGAGGAAAGCATCTCCGCAATGAATCTTGAGAGGTGCATCGATCTCATCAGCTGCATTGATTCCAGTTCCTTGAAATGGTCCCAAAGGCAATACTGCATTGCATCATTACAAAATACACATAATAAATATGGGCATGATGATTATTGGTTAATCATGGCTTCAAGGGCCATTTGGTAGCCCGTTCTAGACTATTGTGGCTTATCAGTAGAATGACTAGCTTCTGACAAAAATAGATGTTACCAAATGCTTTTCCTTTGAAGCATTTTTGGGAACTGGAATTTGGATTTCAAATCTGGATTTGAGCCAAATTTCATGTTTGGGAAATCTTGAAAATTTTGGATTTGGATTTGAGGCAAATACCTCTAGTTCATTGCAAAGCTCAATTGCAAATCCTTATGTCTCTCATTGTCATTTGAAGTTCAAGAATTTAAATTTTGGAATTGAAATGAAATGTTAGTTCCCAAAAACTGCCTTGGGGAAATTAAGCCTTTTGAGCAAAATAACATTAACAAAAATGGGACAAAATCTCTATAGATTATATCATTGTTCCTGCATACCTGCAGAGTGAACTTGTGGTTTTTATCGTGGCTGCATAACTTAGAGGCTAATGCACAGTAGTACTTATTGAACACTTTCTCCTGCAAGCAGCACTCCACAAGAACACGCATGATCTCCCTATCCTGTAGACCAAAAAGGGTGAGAAACTAAATTGGTTTGCTACCATAATACTATGTAACACTGTTAGGGAGCATTTTTTTTAAGGATTGTCAGGATACTTTAACTATAAGGATTACCACGGACTATGACAAGGCAATATTGTATACTATTCCCAGTTTGTTCTTGGCAATTCAACAACCTCAGTAAAACTCCCCATGTCTCAAAAAAAGAGTTGTTGCAATCGCCTTTTGTCCCAAAGAGGGTACTATTTCACAAGCAATGCTAATTGTCCATATAAGGTATTCCATAATTTTCTAAAAAACAGGGGACAAGTGTTAAACATGATACATTTATTCAAATCAGCAGATAGGAACATCACATTTAATAACCAAACAAAATAAGGTAGTATCATATTCCGATCATCTTACAAATTTTTACATGCAGTAATAATATTATCTAAGATAAATCTCACATTTTGCGAATCTTCCCAAACGCCCCTTAGCCATTTAGTTCATATAATGTGATTTTACACGTGTTGTCAAATTATCACTGACAGACTCATAATAGTCTAATCTTTACCAATTTAATCATATAATATATAGGAAAATGAAGGTAATCCCATTACCCCTTGAAGGTAATCTTTACCAAACAATGTCATGTTACATAACATAGGTATAAGGTTGGCTCACTCCCTAAAGAGTGAGACAACAAAAGGATGAATCCTAACCTGCTTCCCAGGCAAATCCAATCTTAGAAGCTTCTCAAATGCATCAATGTAATCCTCTCCACTCATTATTACACAGAAAATTGCTCTTCTTGCATCTGTGTTCATCCTCTGTCCGGCAGCAAGCTCTAGCATTCTTTGAGCCTCAAGGACCTCCATGTCAATTGTTTTTGCAACCTCCCTAACATTATTTTGAACGGATTTTACATTCACATCCCCAGACAACCACCACTGACCTCTCTTGTCTGGATCTATAAGCTTGCACCACTTTAATCCCCGGAGTATAATATCATCCACTCTAAGCTGTAATCAAAAGAAAAAAGAAAAAAAAGTTGCATAGAGATTTAACTTAATGTAGAAATCATAATTGACAACCAGAGTACTGTGGTAACACAATGCAAATACGTGATGGCTCGACATAAGGCATTGTACCCTGTCTCTACATAAAATTTTATTTGGTGCCGAAATGAATCCGGTGTCCCAATTACACTTTTTGTGCAGCATGCATAACATACTTTTGAAATAGATGATATAACAATGGATGCAAACCTTCTGTAGCCATTTTTTTATTCGAGTAAGCTGCACAGTTTCCTCCTTGGGCTTCTTTTTGTTGTTTTTTATTTCACATATTGTCTGAAGCATGAATTCCATCTACAACATGATGATATATACAATTACTCAGATAATACCAGGAAATATTTCTTGTCTTGAAGAGACAACATAATGGACAAATGGTTATGAACGAAAAGTAGACGGTAAGCATACCCTTTTGCTGTTAAGATTGGATTGTGTAGCTGTAGGCAAGGTCTTCAATTCGTTAACCCTGTTCTGAATGCTCATTATGAAATTCTTCATAGCAATAGGATCATCCCCTCTCAATTTCATCCCACAGCCTGTTCAGTCACAAAAATGAACTAATGGCAACTGATTCCAGACTAACTAGCCCAATAGTTGTTTTTTTACTAGAAATATTTCTCTTGATAAATCCCGATTACATGGTTAAAAAGATCAAAGTGATTTATTGGCACTAAAGCAATCTGATTATAAAAATAGTATCAGGAAAACTTACATTGTAGGACAGACAAAATTGTAGCAACATCGGCCTCTGTCAATCTCTTACTCAGCATTACCAAGAAATCATATATTAAATCACTGGAGAGCATATTAAATAAGGAGTTACAATTAGTCTAAATCATGTGAGGGTGAGAAAATAGAATGATGTATGGGATGCATCTATATATATACCTATATGTGGAAAAAAGAAGAATCAAAATTTTCACCTACCTAGAGAAAACTCCAAATATGTATAAGTATGAAAGCAGAAGAGTCAGATTCCTCAATGACATGTTGTCCTCTTTTAAGTACTCTTCCTATACAGAGAATACAAAAGAAGAATGCATGAGAAGAGTATCATGGGAATCATGTGTGCATGTGTGCACACACACGCACAAACACACAAAAGATAGTGAGTTAGATTTTTTTTCATTTGTGCTTTTTAACTAGTTGCAGTTTCATTAGTTCCTATATACAAACCACTCAAAAAATTCTCCCTCCATGCCATAATTTTATTCTTTATTTCCTATTAGGGACGTCCCATAAATTTGCTCCCCTTTCCTTTTTAAGAAAAAGGTTTGTCGTCCATATTGTTTCTCTCTACTCTAAACAAAGTTCAACCACAAAATTTCCATGTTATTAAAAAGTGTGCCAAGCCAAACATGGAACTAAGGTGGAACGTTTATTAACAAATCAAAATCATGGGACGAATGAAGTAATTCATAAGGTGGAATATTTGTTAACAAGTCATGCACCTCAAATGTTTTTGCCAGTGAAGCTAGAATCTTGACACCAAAGTCAATACCAACTAAGCAAGACATGCCAGCAACAAAAGCTGCAAAGACTGCTGCGTATCTGCCAATTTCATGAAACAATAAATATTTTAAAATAAAAAGGTGACTTACTTTGGTTTGAAGGGAGAGAGAAATGGATAAAATTTTAATCAGTTCCAGAAATGCAAGAAGGTAGAGGTATTAAGCAAACTTTTATTCTATACACGCTGCAATCTACAATTCTACAAACCCTTAACCAATTTTAGATTTGCAGCTTCATGGAAGACAAGTTGTGCGAAGCTAGGTTGAGATGGTTTGGGCATGTGTGGCAACGGAATGTTGACACTCCTGTGCGAAGATGAAAGAGGCTTAGGCTAGTAGGTGGGAGTAGGGGAAGGGGTAGACCTAGGAAGACCTGGAAGGAAGTGATTAGAAAGGATTGGGTCTTCTTGCCCTTACTGGGGATATGGTCTTAGATAGGAGTGTTTGAAAAGCTAGGACTAGAGTAGTTGGGTGGGCGTTTTAAGCTAAGAGGAGCTTTATGTACTTGTTGTGTGCTTGGTATGCCTTGTATGCTTGGTGTTCTCTGTTTGCAGTACTTTCCTCTGTTACCCATAATTTGTTCTTTGTCTCTCTGTGTTTTGTGAGATTTAACTGGGTTGTTGTTGTTGTCTCTCTGTGTTTTGTACTTTATCCGCCCATTCTTTGCTTTATGTATCTTCTGCGATCTTTTTATCTATGCAGCTGAGTTGGGGTCGGCAAGGTCTGCGTACAAACACCCTACTCGTGTGGGATCCAACTGGGTTGTTGTTGTTGTTGCAGCTTCATGGGAAAAAATCAAGTGCTAAATGATAAAAATAGTGTCTAGTTGTGATGTGAGTGAAATGGTTGGAAATGAGTCCCAAGTTACAACTTTTAATTATTTTTCAAATTAAAACACAGGCTATCAAAAGATCCACACGACGCTGAAAATATTTTGTATGTAAAAGAAATGGGTATACAGTCCAGAAAGAAAAATGATGATGAAAAGAAAAAACAGAAAATCCTCAGAGTGTGATTCTTAACTGTTCATTGCCACGTGGACCTCCCGAACATGAAGCCAAAACCTCTTCAGATATAATGGATGAACAAAGAGAGCGACCAGCGGTCTGCAATTTAAAGAATCTCCATTAATGATTAAATGCAAACTGCAAAGCCACATGGAAGAAATGAGCCAAGCTATAGCTCTAAACTTTGCAGTGATCTATACTAGAACAAAATTAAATGCCAAGCCACGTGGAAGCAATGAGCAAATATATTATCTTATAGCTGTAAACTTTGCATTGATCTATGCTAAAGAATTAAATGCCAAGCTACATGGAAGAAATGAGCAAATCTACTATCTATAGCTGTAAACTTTGCAGTGATCTATACTGAAAAAATTTAATGCCAAGCCACACAGAAGAAATGAGCTAATCTGCAGCTGTAACCTTTGCAGTCATATATACTATAAAATAATATGCTAGTTCAAGGCAACTCCAACCTACATGGATAAGGGTAACATCTGCACACATCCACACTACCACACACACACACACTGAGACCCCACTTGTAGGTTAGGGCATCTCAATTTTAAGAGGCCAGATAAAACAGAATATGGTGGCCGCTTTTAGCTCTTATGAATAATCACATCTCACAAAACAACAACAAAACTTGGTACAATCCTAAGACCTAACTTTGTTTGGGTGTTAGGGGCCAAGGTGTCACAGCCTTAACTCGGTGGAAAAAAACCAAAAAAGGGAGGCTGTTTTGTTAGACCCTTGATTCAGTGTTGCAATACTGCCAAAAGCTAAAACATTTCGATATAGTCCATTATTTGACCGAAGTTAAAACACTGTATATAATGACTCTTTTAGCTTTGCTGGCAATGGACAAATGTAATACATAGTAGAACTTAATTTTATATGCGGTTCACAGGAAGGTCTCAAAATGAACATCGAGCTTTCCCATTTGAAGGTCCAAACTCAAGTCTACTTCCCTAGGGCCTAGAATATATATGACCCTATGGCCTACTCAGTTTACAGATTCATGCAACATGATATTGCACCTTCCAATATCCACACTCAAATGCAGTGCCACCTTAATTTCTATACACGCTTGTAATAAATTAAAAACACTTCTCTACACTCAAATTAAACACAAGTTTATTCATTTACATAAAAAACTGCCTAATGAATATGGTGGGAGTAGTCAATTACATGGACGATTGTAGAAACTTCACCTGTGATTGATTCCACATTTGATTCTGATAGCCTATTCAAGAGACCTGTGAAAGATTGGGATGAGAATAAACACAAACAAATATTATACAAGACTACAAGCAAAACAAAAAAACATATTCCCAAAAACAACATGCCTCGGACTTGTTTGCGAATTTGAGCACTGTCTTGTGATTCGCTTCCCATTTGAAATCTTTTGTGAGGAGCAATATATTTCATGTTTCCTCCAAGTGCAGACTGAGCAGACAGTTTTCCCGGTTCCGCATTAGTACCAGAAGTTACTGGTGGGGAAGATGCTTCATAAGCTCTGTCAGTTGGATTTACAAACTGTAGATCCTGCTCTTGCTCTCCTTCTATGAACTGCTTTTGTTTGATTGACTTAGAGTTTTTAGATTTTTTATGCAACGTTTTGTCTAGGATCTTCATATCACTTTTTTCTGCACTTTGGAGCTTTTGATCCTCAATCAATTCAAGAACAGAAGGAATGTCATCAAATAACATATTAATGCCGTCATCATCTCCTTTTAATTTCCCTCCCTTCACCTTCAGTTTCTTCGCAAGCTCTTTTTCCAAATCCAGATCCTCTTCAGCTGGAATTACACCCTTTTCGGATTCAATCAACTCTTCAAACCTTGTTTTGTTTCTATTTTTCTTAGCTAACTCCTTTGACGGCAGAGAAACAGATTTTTTAACCCTTCTGCCAGGTAGTTTATCCACTGCATTCGCATCTGAAGATTGTTTCTTCTTCGTGCCTATCTTGCCTGAAGAGTGACTCTTTGTACCCTTTGGAAACTCCTCTATTTGACCGGCTACATTAATATCACCATCACTACCCATTTTGACACGCTTCTCTTTGGGTTTCTTTTCTAATGTCCGTTTTGATACCATATGATCTTCTGCAAAAGTAACCCCTCCCTTCATATTCATTGCCACACATTCATTGACTTTTGTGTTTGAACTTAATAAGTCACATTTCCTTTTGAGTTTGTTTTTTTGAGCCTTAGAGCTTTCCAATACATGGGAAGAATCAATGTCATATCCTGGTGCAATATCAGAGTCCTTGAGCAAATCCATACTATTCTTTGGGACAACCAACCCCAGTTCAATCTTTTCATGTTTCAATGATTTCTGCAATTTATTGATTTACAGAGTAAATAACATAAGCACAACATTAAAACAAACATATTTTTCATTTATCTTCTAGATATTTATTCTTTATAAGCCGATGAGCTTTTTACAACCAGCCTAAGGGAGTCTTTTCTACTCCAAGTGTATCTTACTTTATGATGTTGGAGCCACGAATCAAATTTCTTCTTGTTCTTTGATAACCGAGCTTCCTTCCTGCGTTCTCTTCGAGACTGATTATCTTCTTTGGCTAAAAGGACAAGAAAAAGACAAGCCCATCCCCCAAAATAATCAAACAATCAGATAAAATGCAGAGTACTTGCTCCATTTCATTCACAAAGAAAATTCAGTTTTTTTTGTGTGTGGGAGGGAGGGGGGGGGGAACAGAACCTTACCCATCATCTAATATCTGCTTCCAATCAATAATACCTGTGAAGATCAAAGAAACAACCAACTCAATTAACCAGACCACAATTGTAAAACAAATTGAAACTTATACAACTAAAAATAATCAAAATTTAAAGCGTAACGATGAATTTACAATCTAATAAAACCCTAAATTCCACAGTCCACACCCTCTATGGAGGATGATAATATATTTGATGTCTTGATCCAATGATGGGCTCTGTGGAACACCATAAGATTTGACCTACACTAGAATTCCAAAAAAAAATCCCTAAAAAATTACACACCTCTCTACACGACGTCACAACGTTATGCTAGAGAATTGTAGAGTGTTATAGTTGTGTTAAGGCAGTCAAACTCTAGATTCTGCGGAGGATCGGGATAACAATAAAAGATCCTAAATTATAAGATGGTAACCCAGATAGTAAGATCCTACATATGTACTGGACACACACACACACAACATCATGCATTCATAAAACAATGTAGAATTAGGGAGGTACAGTATAATTGAATAACTACTCCTGGAGGGAATAAAAATGTACAAAAAAGAAGAAGAAAACATACTTGAAGTATGTTTGGATGGAGTAGGAAAAGTTTTATTAAGTAGGTAATGGTAGTAATCGAAGGTAGGTAATTGAAGGTAGATAAATTAGGCTATGTTTGGTTGGAGGTAAGTAAAAGTTTTATTAGGTAGGTAATGGTAGGTAATTGAAGGTAGGTAAAGTAAGGTAATAAGTTAAAAAAATGTGTTTGGATGTTTATTACTCCCTCCGTCCCAAAAAGTCTTTCCTGTTTCATTTTTTGCACATCTCATATAACACTTCTACCGACATCTAAAATGCCTAAAATTTCTAACATTTCTTCTTTATTATGGGTAGAAGTTATTTTGAAAGTTTTTTTGGCATTCAAGACGTGATAGAAGTGTTTTATGGGATGCGCAAAAAATGAAACAGGAAAGACTTTTTGGGACGGAGGGAGTAGGTAGGTAGGGAAAGAATAAAAGTACTAAAATATCCTTGTGGTTGTTTTTCTTTATTTGTTTAGGATATATTTTTATGAAATTACCTTTCACATTATATTCTTTTGTACGGACTTTTATATGCGTACGTAAAATATATATATACAAAATTGTTTTTACATCAATTCTAAACATTTTTTTAATTTAATTTATTAGAATTTATTTAAATTTCAAATGTAAAATTTTAAAATTAAATAAACACTCTTGGACGAAACTTCTAAGTAACATCATCTTATATAAATGCAACGGATCAAAATTTAGTTGTCATACATTTCATAATAAAAACATCAACCATATTGCTCTTCCACACATCAAAAAACATGGACATTGACTTCAAATGTAACATATGTTCACAAAAAACGACATATTTAGACACAAGTCTTATGATAAATAAAATAGTGATCAAATGTCTAATTTCTTTTTTAAAAAATATAATTGACAATGCAGCAATACAAGTTCAAGTGATCAAATGTCTAATTTCTTTTTAAAAAAATATATTCCAATGTGCATATAATTTATATATTCCATATATCAGGAATACCAATTACAGAGTTTATACACCAGAAATTTAGTTATATATGAAGTATGGATTATTTTGATTTCTATTGAGAACTAACAGTGGGATAAACTCCATTCACGATGGATATAATTAAGCTATCACCTCTAATGACTCTTTTGCAGCAATACAAGTTCAAGTGATCAAATGTCTAATTTCTTTTTCAAAAAACTATATTCCAATGTTCATATAATTTATATATTCCATATATCAGGAATCAAAAAGAAACAAAAGCTGAAAAACAGAAACAAAAAACAGTGGAAAAAAAAAAGGAAAACTGAAAGAAACAAAAACTGAAAAAAAGGAAACAAAAAGAACGAAAACTGAAAAAAAAAAGTGAAAGAAAGCTGGAAACTGAAAAAAATGAAAATTGTAGTAAGCAGAGGAAATTAAAAACTGGAAATTGAAAATTGAAAAAAGTGTAAAATTGAAGTAGAGCAGAACGAAAAAAGTGGAAAAAAATCTGGAAATTGAAAAAAAAAAGTGAAAATTGAAGTGCAAAAAAAAGTGAGCAATGGCTATAGAAATTGAAGAGCATAGCAGAACAAAAATAAGCACGTAAAAAAATCTGAATTGAGCAGCGAAGAAGCAGATGGCGATCAAAATTGATACAAAAAAGATAACTATGCAGCGATTATGGTGGAATTGAAGAGCAGAGCAAATCGGAAAAAAAGTGAAAATTGAACGGCCACCGGAATACCTGTCGATTGGCGATCGGAACCGGAAGAAGAAGGCGATGTGAAGATGGCGATTGGTTTCGTGCGATTGGGTGAAGGGTCAGAAAAACGTGGTGATTAAATAATTTGATGAGAGCTGCGAGAGGAAGACACGCAGACTGAAGATGGAGGCTTAGAGAAGAGAGAGGAATACCTGAAGCTGCGGGGGATGCAATAGGGAAGAACGGCGCTTTTCCAAAGCTAGGCTAGCGCGATTCGATAGGGAAGGAAAAATAACTTTGGTCAACATTTTTATTTTGTTTGGTCAAAATTTTTATTTTCCCTATCCATACAAAGTACGGAGTATTTAACTATTTACGGAGTATGCAATAAATATATCTTTTTCTTGAGGTAAAAGCTGGACATAATTAACAAAACTAAGTAAAATTTGATTTGTAAACATATATTTAAATATTTTGGATTTTTATTTTGTTATGTCATATTTAGAAATTTATAAAAAAATATCACTTCCGTCCTTGAATTTTTGTCTAATTTTGACTTTTTACAATCAAAATTTACAAATTTGACCACTAATTAAATAAAATTGATACTCCGTATTAGATATTTTTACAAAAATGTTTTCAAATTATTATTTTATTTAATTAATTTACAATATAATTTTCATGTAATTCCATGTCAAGGTGGAAAAAGATTGACTGCAAAAAATCAAAACTAAAAAAAATACTTAAGGACGAAAATAGTAATATAAATTATTACATGTATATCAATCTGATAAATAATTTTAGTTCTATAAAATTTTATTTTTAAATAAGAGTTGAATTGATATTGTAAAAATCAATCAAACTAGTTTTCCATGGGACTGTGGATTAGAAATTGGTGTAGTCACTTAGAGCATCTCCAACCTTATCAATATGACTTGCTAAAACTTATATAATAGCAAGTGAGTCTATTTTTTCCATCTCCAAGGGATGTGGTATATTATAGCACACTAGTCAAAAAGTAAAATTGACTTGCTAAACATAGCAAGCCACCCAAATAATAGCAAGCCAAAAAAGTTAATAAAAAATTAAATTAAGGATCCAAAAAAGTAATCTCATCGTGAGAATAAAGAGAGAGCACTAGAAAAATCCATTCTTGGTTAAAATTTAGCAAGCATGGTTGGAGAATGGAGGAAAAAACTACTTGCTATATTACTATTCACTAGCTAAAATTTAACAATAACAATTTAATATAGCAAGCATGGTTGGAGATGTTGTTAGGTCCTACTCCCTCCGTCCCAAATTATAATGCCTATTCACTATTCACAGGGTCAAACTTCATTCACCTTCTTTCTCTATTTTCGTTAGCAATTTGATAAAATAAAATATTGTTGTCACTACTAGTTTTGTAGATCTTTTGATGTAGTATTTTGTTATGTAATTTTTATTTTGAATTGGAATTTTGAATGTTGGAAGAAAGCGGAAGGAATTTGAAGAAGGAAAGAATTGAAAAAAAAAATTAGAAAGAGTTAGAATGGAAGAATTCAAATGTTAAAAAATCACTCAATTAAATAATCATCTAAATTAATATGTAAAAGAACTTTAATTTTGGATAAAAAATTCAACATTATCCGTGCTTGAGGGGTATGACATAGATGTGAATATATAATGTTAGTATATATGCATCATATATAAATATCTTTTTTAAGTACTTAGACGCAATGTTTTTAAATCCAAAACGGATCAGCCGGTCCAACCAGTCAGACTGCGAACTGGTGACAACGGTCCGGGTTAACATGAAACCCAGTTTCCCAAAATCCCGCCCAAAACCGCCTGAATCAGTAGACCCGGGAACCGGGTCAACTGCGGTTTTTTCAAAAACCCATCTTTTGTTTTAATTAAAAAAAGAATGAGCTCATCATTGTCCGTGTTTGAGGGGGTATGATATAAATTTAGATATATAATGTTAGTATATATGCATCATATATAAATTCTTTTTTAAGTCGTTGTTGCCTGTTGGAAGAAACTGGAAGGATTTAGAAGGAATCAAAAAGAGTTCGAAACTGTTTGAAAGAGTGTGATTATGTGATTATCATATTCTCCCTCACACTTTGGAATCATTTCAACTATATACTTTCACTTTAGCCATTACAACACAAATTTGACACCACCCCACACTCTGCTCAGCTCTACTCTTAGGATGCATATCTTATATTGCAGCCTCAACCCATTTGGGGAGTCTCAATGAAGCCTTCATCCCAAACTTGGCAAAGAAGATTGCATACAGAATATGTAGCAGTAGCGCAAAGAAAGCCGAGTTGATGAGAAGCTGCGAATACAAAAGACGGGAAATATTAGCTTCCAAATACCAAAGGATCAATGAAAATCCTAATTGCAGTGGACCATCCTTCTTTTAAGAGAAATAAGCTAATAGAAGACTAAAACTGGAAAACATTCACAATTAATGGGGACTCCCAATGCAATTTCAGGAAGTAATGGACCAAATATAAAATATCCTTAATCATAGAAGACCATTTGTGGAATTTACTCAAGAGTTAAATACTGCGAGTACTTTTTTTTAAGAAAACACTTTAAGCACTTGGGGCTTGTTTTCTTCAACTAATGTGATTGGTTCTGATCTGATTCAAATAAGTTTTGATCTGATCTGATCGTAGTTATACTTAAACTTGTTTCTGATCTGATCTGACTCCAATAAGAACAAGTAATAAGTAAAAAGAATAAGTTGAAGAGAACAAGCTCTTATTTTCTTGAAAAATAAGTCCTAAATTCAGCAATGAACAGTCTAAGAGGTCCACTGCAGCAGAGAAAATCCTCAGGAACACACATACCAGAGTCCCGAAAATGGTGTATATGACATCCATTGTTGGAATTGAATTGCTTCCAATGGATGTGAGGACGTACGAGAGGGAAGCATGGATATTTATGGTAATCTATAGAAAAAACCGCAGACCAAATATCACAAGTGAAAGAAACATTAGACATTGGGAGAAACAGAAGACCGAAACGTAGATTAATTAGGAGAGCTTTGAGGACCACGATTTACCAATTGGAGTATGTTTTCTCTTATTAGAAACGAAGACAATAGCACATACCCTATGGCACCTATTGCCCGAGCCTGCAAAAAATCTTCAGAAAAAATTAAATGGATACATAAAATAATCTTGAACAAATATATAAAATGGAGCCCCTCAATTTACATTATTTATTATAAATTCCCTTTCATTCTAGTTTCACCCTTATTTTTATTCCCTAGCATTTCCAAGGTTCCAAAAGAATCCAGTTTCTGAGCAAAGGAAAAGATACTTAAACTGGAGGGAATGGAAACAGTACAAGGGCACACAAGAAGATTGATTGCGTCCAATTAGCGCGCAACCTGAAATTATTACAGTAGCAAAACCGTTATATAGCCCGGGAGGAAAGCTGGGGAAGAATTGAATAGAGTCCAATATAATTTACTCCCAGACTCCCTATGTTCCCAAAGTAAACCCACACTTTCATTTTTTATCCGTGCCAAAACAAAGTTCATACTTCTTCCCTTTCCTTTTCAAGGATAGAATATGTGACTCAAAACATTTCTCTCTTCCAAACGTGTTTTTACCGCACACTTTACTTTTCAACATTTTTTCTTAAGCTCAAAGAAGTCAAACTATGAATTTTATTTTGGGGATTGAGGGAGTATATACACAACTTTTAGAAAATATGTCCCTCTTCTATGACAATTCTCAACAGTTAACACTATGTTTGGTTCAAGGAATTTGAAAAGGAAAAGGAAGATGATATGGAAAATGAGTTTTCTTGTTTGGTTAGAGAGGAAAAGAGAAGACGTGGAAGGAAAAGAAATAAGAAAAGAAAGTAAAATAGGAATGAAAACAACTTTCCTTCCATTTTGGTAAGGAAAAGGAGAGAATCATTATTGTTTTCTCTTCCATCCAAACATAGCGTAAAGGGGCAAAACCATGTAATATTCAACGCGTTAATATTTATTGGGCTTATGTTCCAGCATCACATCGACTTTGGTAGAAAAAAACAAACACCAGGAATGATCCCCAAAAAAACTAATAAAATGTCAAAGCAGGTAGAAACTAAGGGCTATGATTTGCATACCTCCATAAAGAGCCCATAGTCAACCCAAGTAGACCATGCATTAACTGGATAATGGAAGGAGATGAAGACAGTGAGTTAACGGAACATATCACATTATCATCAGCTAATGTGCAGCTAATTGTATACCCCGTACAAATTAAGACTTGAACGTCTCAAGTCATGATGCCAAGGATTACTAAGAAACTATATAATCTTGAAGGTCATACGACATCCATTTCTATTTATATGAGCATAGTCTACAAACAGAATGAACTTATAATCTTTCGTTCGAAGCTTATGTTTAACTTTTCATCATCATGATGTATTGGCGTATTGCTTCAAATTTTATAGCAGAGTCATCTCGAAAGTGACAGCTTTTAGCATGATTGGAAAAGAAAAACACTTATTTGTAGTGCTCCTTACGCCCTTAAACAAAATAAAACCAAACCAAACATACTCATATATTCCACTCAGAAATTGGGTGAGATGTACACCAATCACAAATCTTATCTCCACTCCTACGCGTACTTAGAATATTACTGTGAAGACCCATAACTACCCGTGAAACATTAAATTTGGTTTGATAAAGTAGAATGGAATTAATATTAGTAAAACTATGTAAAATATTGTATTTGAAACTAAAAAAATATAATCCACATGTTAACAGCAATAATGTAGAAGAGTTCTCTTCTAAAAAATAACGTGAAAGAAATTAAGAAAATAATCTCCCAAATTGAAGCAGTGAGACATAAAGATGAAGTGTTTGTTTGGCAACAACTCAGACATTTTGATAAGGCTATCTAATGGTAGCGTTTAGCTTTAAAGTTTTAAAGTCAATCTGTACCGTTAAAGAATTATCCAAAACACTAACGCTGATTGAAAATGTTGTTCCCAAACAGGACCAAGGACTTTATGGGTTTTTATAGGTCCTCCACTTTCCTAGTTTGCTCCCCTTCCCCCTAACTCCCAACAACAAAACACATATATTTGACATCTGCTTCACTTTCCTCCCCTCCAAAACCCTCCAACCAAACAAAAAGCTAAAAGATGTCTACCAAAATAGAACTCCAGAGTCCGGAAACTTAACCCTAACACATGTTCAAAATTCTGTAATCATTGCTCACCATATAGTTAATCGCTTTCACTGGACCAGACAGGACAAACAACAGCACAACAGTCGCCACCTAATGAGATGGAAAAACTAGATTAGAATTGTCAAACGTCATAATGTGGAGAAGAATGGAACTACGTCATTTTTTAGTATAGATCTTTTAGAAACTTGCAAGAACAAAATGTGTAATAAACGCGAGGACAGACCATAGTTTTTCTTCCGGCTGCAACACCCCATCTCAGGGAGGATATTACTATGGGTAATGCGAAGAAACATCCGAAGTAATTCTGTGAAGGAACCAACTATATCAGAATTTTATGCAATAAAATACCCACAATCAAAGACGACAACTTGAGACCTCCTCCCCCAGAAAAAAAACTTCAAGTTCATGAATTTTGTACACAGACTTCCACCTTTTTAGATACGAATGAATTACAAATTTACAAATGAACTTTGCATCCAAGAAAACCTTGACTGTGAACTCTTTTCCAAAAGACCAACATGGCTCTCAATTTTAGTAAAATTGCAGGCCAACATTTTCCAATTTCATGTATTTCTAGTTACATCTCTTCATTGTCATTCTTAAGGATATCTGTTGATTAGGGATTAGAAGTTTCCATTATATGCTATCTATTTAAGGTCAACAACAACAACAAACCCAGTAAAATCCCTCAAAAAGTAGTGTCTGGTGAAACAATTAAATAAATTCAAAGAGATAATCCCAATACCGTAATCATTATTATACCTCAACCGCAAGAGAATTGCTTAAGAGATAGGCTAACCCAGAAACAGAGGCAAACATGGCAGTCTCCACAAGCCTGAGAGTCTTCTGAAAAACCTCCCCATCTTTTGCCAAGTACTCATACCCATCGCCCTCCTCCGGCCTCTGTTCTGCTACGCTACTCCAAGCTGGTCTCTGAACAGTCGATGCCTTGGGACGCTTGGAATTAGTGTATCCCCAAGAAATGTCTGTTTTGGGATCGTGCGATGGAGAAATAAAATGGGTTTGGCGAGATAATGTGTGGGGATGAAGACCAGTTTTGGAAAGCTGGAAAAGTCTTGGAGGATAATAGTTCAGGTGAAGCTTGAGTAGGAGATTCATGGAGGTTTTTTTTTTTTGGTCTGTGTTGTTGTGAGAGCTTAATGGGGCATTGGAAAAACTTCCACCGGCAGTGTAGAGATGAAATGAAAGATAGACAAATCTACAATGATTTGCACTCTTATTCAAAAATCATGAAAAAATTTATTTATTTGTGTATTTTTATTAATTATTTGATAAATAAAATAATAGAATTACTTTTGGTTTTGTAAAATTTCTCATGCACATTTTAAATACTCCCTCCATCCCCAACATAGTTAGTTATATACGGCACAAGTATAATACGGAAATACGTACGTACGTGTATAATACGTTAAAAATTTATAAAATACGTCTTATTATATGTTTCAAACGTACAAAATACGTATACGCATACATACGTGCATTAAACGTTTCCTAAATATAAAATACGTCTTATAATATGCACATATTTATTCACAAAAAAAAGAATAAAGTGAATAAAAAACAGCAATCTTGCTTTAAATTGAAATAAATCCAAAAAATCCAATATAAATCTAATATAAAACCCAATTAGGTTGGATGATTTCATACTCTAATCGAAGAAGAAATTCCATACGCACGATTGGAAATCCAATTGCTTACAGGAAACATGGATTTATGTTTGAAGTTTGAACTATGAAATCATCCATAAGCTGAGTGGAGAATGCAATTTGAAACTATACAATTGAGAGTTGAGAATTGAAACTTCATACTCAAATCAAAGAAGAAATTAAATGATAAAAATTATGAAATTAGGTTAGGAAATTGGGACGTACGGGAAACGGCTGGTGGGGCTACGACAGAGGGACTGCCGTCGGGAATTGCTACTGTGGCGCAGAGGCACTGCCGTCTGGAATTCGGGAATTGCAGCGGTGGCTCACTAGCGCCTGTTTGCCGGAAGCCCGGAACTACTGCAGTCGATAGAGAGAAGGGACGAGCCGACGAGGAATCGGAGACTTGGAGATAGACCGAATGGCCGATGGAGATGAGAGAGAGAGGCTATGATGATTTGAATCTACCGATCTAATTTGGAAAATTGGAAAGCAGAGAATCGGAAAAAACGTGTATAATACTTTCAATTCCTAATTTGCATTATTTTTTTTAAATTTTAAAACTCAATGAGTATTCAATTGAGATTTTGAAAAATCCTTTAAAATTTTGAGATATTCAATTGAAATTTTAAGAAATCTTCCTAAATCTAATGATATTGAAAAATTGATAGATTTTTAAAGATTGTTATAAAACATGGATTGTGATGGATTTTGATTAAAGTATAAATAGAAAAATTGCTTCCAAATCCAATCAAAATGCCAGGGATTTTGTGAGGACTCCAAAGAACCGGTCTTCATCTCCGTTCATCTTCTCCATCTCTTCCGTCGGCCGATCTTCATCTTCTATATCTTGTGCTTTTCCGGTAGAGCTTCCGCCTCTTACTCCTCATCTCCTTCCCTTTATTCCTCTTTTCTCCATCTCTCTAGGTATGTCCTCTTAACACCATCCTTCTTCATCTATGTCCCCTTTGCCTTCTTCTTCAACTTGTCTTTAGTTATAGATTTCTAAGTTAATGTGGTTATACTCTCTATGTGTTTGAAGAAATGTCAAGAAGAGCTGCTCTTAATATGTTAAAGAACTGTTAAAACAACTTAAAACAAAATAATAAATCTCCAGAAAAAGGAGAGAATTAGGGATGCTTTAGATATGAACCAGATGGGGATCAAACAAAAATAAGAACAATATAAACTCAATAATGTCTATGTTAGATGTATAGATTTATATACTAGCAAGACATGCACTATATGTGTGGGTGCCCAAACATAGGTGCATTAGATTCAATCTACTGGATTAGATTTACAGAGGCTGTTATTGCTATGTATTTAATCAAATTGAACCAAAAGAAAATAAATTAAATACAATCCACTGCATTAGATTTCGGAAGCACTTGTTATTGCTTTAAATTTAATAAAATTGAACCAAGGGGAATTAAATCCAATTTAATCTACTACATTAGACAGAGGAAGAACCTGTTAGTTAAGCGAAGCAGAGAGTAGGAAGATTTGGAAATTCTTAGTGATATTGGAGTGAAGCAGATTGAACAGACTGCAGAATTTGTGTGTGTGTACTTTTCTTGTATGTTGGGTAGGTGTCATGCACTTTCATTTTTAATTAATTTTATTTTAAATGTGCTTGGTCATATAAATAAATGGAAGACGAAGTGATAAGAAGAGAAGAAATAGATGAAGAAACTGAAGAAGAATTTTATGAAACTATCAAGTACTTGTTGTTAGGCATTCAAGCAATAATGATTGTTTTAAGAGATGCTCTAATTAACATGCCTCAATGTGTGGAAGGTTTCCTCAAACGTCGCTCTGTAACTACAAAATGATATCATTATATACATAAAGTGTTGAAAGAAGATCCACAAACTCAACAACAACAAAGAACATAAGCTAATGTTTGGAGACATGGCATTTGTTGAATATTACAGCGGGAAAATAAAATAAAAAATAATCCGAACTTATAAAACGTTCGGATTTTACAACAAAAATAAAGAAAATAAAAACTTGGAGTCTTCGGATGCTTGAACGAACGCAAGAGCACGAACGGACGGAGAGAGGAACGACGCCGGAGCAAAAGAAGGGTGAGGAAAGCGGAGTCGCCGAAGCTTTCCTTAAGGTAGTATTGCCTGCCTCCCGCACTGGCTAACGTGGGCAATCTCCTCCCAGGATAAAACCACTTCGTGCTAGGTCTAGAGCGGTAGAACAAAGCACCGGCGAACGAGAATGACGGAGCTACTGCCGGAGAAGATGATCAGAACTCGGAAGTTTGCTGGAATAATTTTACTACAGAGAGAGAGGATTTTCGAGAGTGTACTGGTGTCTTTCATCTCTCGACCAGCCTCTCCTTAAATAGGAGAAGGCTTGGCTAACTGGACAGCCCGGACGGAGATACCGAGGAGCCTTAGGCGACTCTTCGGTCGGCCATGCATGCATGCTTCAACTTTCGTACACTTCATTATTAACGAAGTGTACACGTGCGTTTGTTTCGGTCTCGTAAAAATTTAGCCACGCCACGACGCAGACGCGGGCGCGCCTCGCCGCGCCGCGCCCCGCCGCGCCGCGCGCGTGTCGTGCCGAGCCGGACGGCGGAGGCGGCGGGCGCGCGAGGAGTCCTCTTCTTGTTCCTTTCATAAGCTCAATTCAATGCCTAAGCTTAAATATGAGAATACGAAAGTTTTAGAAACCGGTGTGAGACAAAGGCATTTACTCTACCTTAGTATTCAACTTTGAGAATTAATTTCTCATTCACCCGAGCACCGTTTATGACGTGTCATATGTCAAGACGTGCGTCTTACTTACGGGATTAATCGTCCATAATTATTTTAGAAAATAATTTTGTGGACCCTATCAAATTTATGTCCGAAAATGTCCAATTTACTTAAAATTTCCAACAGTATTGCTGAAGCTATGTGGGAGATCGACCACAAAATGATGCTAATGATGAGAATGAAGAATGTTTTAGTGATAATGAAGTTGAAATGGAAGACTCTGTTGTTTAATATTTATATTTTTCATTTATCTTTAAATTTTAGATAATGTCTTCTTTTGTATTTTTTATTTTCATTGATGAATTTTGACATAGAAGAAGAATGTTTGAGAGATAATAACAATTTTAGTTGTAAAAACAAATTTATTGCTTATGACATTGAGTACTACATGGAGTATTATTTTATTCTAATAAACATATTATGATGATGATTTTTTTTGAAAAATACTTTATTTTTATTTTATTATAATCTTCTCAAAATTTTTAATAGCTAGTTACAATAGTTCTGTTACAATAATGTATAGCTTTATAAAAAAAATTCATATTTATGTATAAATAATATATGGATTATAAACAATCACACAGAATCCTATAAAATCCTGCTGATAAAATACATTAAAATCTAACAAACTCGGCTTAGACTTAAAATAACTCATGGATTTTACATAATCCACAAAATTTAAACAATGTATCGAAATCTTTCAGAATCGTGATTGAATATACCCCCCTTAGGGTTAAAATCCGCTTATTTTAACGTATTTTATGATTTTGTACGTATAAGCAAGTATAATACGCGTATTATACGTACGTGAGTATAATACACGTATTATACGCGTATTAACTAACTAGGATTGCAGCATCGTGTTTTTTTTGTTAATTGCAGTGGTGCAATGTGTCCAAATGTAAGAAGAATTCTTTGTTGAATTAACAACATATTATATAGTTCATTTTGGAATTACTGTTAATATTTGATGAAAATTTCCACTAAAGATGAATGTTTTTCCTCCAAACATATGATTTTCACTCATTGTCATTGGATTGAAAATTCGTATAATATCGCACAAACTTCTATCTAAAACTTTAAAGCAATATTTATGTGTCATTGGTGCTTTGTCCTATACAATTAACTTTGCCTTCACTAAAAACTGTGATAGTGGAGTTTCTTGTTTTATGTTGCAAGTTGAGTTTTCATTCGAGTTCAATATGATTTTAAAATGCGAATGAGTTGTTTTTTCACATAACAAAATTAATTATGCTATTCCACTTGATGCGACATCAATCAATACTATTTCTCGACTTCCCGTAACAGAATACTCATGTTTTAGCATGATTTAATTTTAGAAAAGACGAGTATCTAGTTATTCGAAAATGAGTATTCAGTTGTTTGAAAATTAGTACGGAGTATTTAGTTATTCAAAATTAGTTTTCAGTAGTTTGATAATTAATACGGAGCACTTAATCGTATATTCAATTTCTCGTAAATAAATACTCTGTATTAACTACGAGTGTATGAGAAATAACGTACAATATGGCGTACGATATATATTGCCAACATCTTTTATTAAACATCAGATTTTGGTTCCCTAAAACACATTTCGATTCATCGTATATGAATATATGGCTAAAAAATTATTTTCAATTTTATTATTTAAATATTTATGTAAAATTTTAAAATTAAATACTTGTATATATTTAAAAAATTTATTACTCCGTATAAATTTTACCGGGTTAAAAAATGTTGACCCGGGACAAAACCCTAGCACTATAAACCACGCCAATTCCAAAAGCCAATCTCCCTCCATTTCTTGCTCAACTCTTCTTTACTCGATCCTCTGCTCCGTATCAAACATAAAGCCAACTAAAGCTTTGCTGCAATCGGAGCTCGAATTCAGACAATCCGATGGAGACGACGGTGGATCAAGATCAGCAATGGCTTATCAACTGCCTGAATGCCACTCTGGATTCCAATCACCAGGTCCGATCCTTTGCTGAAACCTCGCTTCAACAAGCTTCCCTTCAGCCAGGTAAAAGCTGTATTGGAAATGGGATAATCTTGTGCTGAAAACTTGATTTTTAAATGCTTACATTGCAAAATCAGTTAAATATTTTCCACTCATCTACTTGCCATGGAAGGTTATGGAAGCGCATTATCCAGAGTTGCGGCAAGCAGGGAACTTCCTTTGGGACTGCGCCAGATATCCTTTCATTATTGTGTTTGAATTTTGTAGGGTGGTGTGAAAGCATTTTATCCTGTAAAAAGTTGGCCTCTCGAGTTTCATTTAGTAATATTAGTATTGCTTTTATTTCCATTTGTAAGAGTTAACGATTTCACTTAGCTGCGGTTCTGCTAAAGCAGTTTATAAAGAAACACTGGCAGGAAGATGAAGAGGACTTTGAGCATCCAGTGGTTTCTAGTGATGAAAAGGTCTTCTTTTTCTCATTTATAATAGAGTAACTTAATATTACTGTTTGCTGCATCTTGATATTTTGCTGAACCAATTGCTGGATTTTTTAATTCTTTATTCTATATTCAAACTTTTCAAGATAATGACCTTAGTATATTCTCCAAATGTGAATGTCATAGCTCCACTGGCAACTTCCGAAAGTTTTTTTATTACTATCTTGGAAATAGAATTTTTCCATATGGAATGAAAATGTGTCTTGATGTACGTGATAGCATTTTCATTGTGTCTTCGGTTGGTTTCTTGTCAAAACAAACATGATGTTGTACATTGGTTAATATGCCATTGATGAATTACTCATGTTTTATACTATGGAAAAAATGATACGGAGTATATAAAAGTAAGAACTATTTATTGTGCTCGCTTCTTTGTGTTTCCTAGTTTCACCAGTGACTTTTGCTTCCTAGGTCCAAGTTTCACATGAGTGTTCTTGCCGTATAGAGCTTAATCAACTTTTATTGAGTGAAACACAAGGTGAATTTGGGTACAGACAAGTCTTAGCATTTAAATTTTGTTGTTCACTTTAAAAATAAAGACACATAAGTTTTATGTGTAATGACACTTTTAATTAGATGATCCTTTGTGATTTCAGTTCGTTAATTTACTAGATATACAGTTAGTTGTGTATTTTTTATCTGACAGTGTTTCATTCGTAGTGCTCTTCTGCTGTTATCAGGAAACTATTCGCCGTCTACTCCTATCATTGCTAGATGATCCAAACAGAAAGATGTGTACTGCAATAAGTATGGCTGTAGCATCTATTGCACATTATGACTGGCCAGAGGATTGGCCTGATCTTTTGCCAACATTAATAAATTCAGTTATGAACCGGACTAACACAGATGCCGGTAAGTACTGACATCAGTTATACATTTAGCTCACTTTGGAACCCATTTATATATTGCCAACTTTCAATGTTGCTTCTCAAATTACAGAAATAGTCATATAATCTTGATTGTGGTGTCATGCAGTGCATGGAGCATTAAGGTCCTTGGTTCTTCTCTCTGCGGATTTGGATGATAAGGTGGTTCCACAGCTTGTTCCTGTCTTGTTCCCATGCTTGCACACAATTGTATCATCTCCACAGGTTTATTCTCTTCTGCTATCATAGTTCTTTCTTTCAAGGTTTAGTTTACTTTATTTTGTGAAGAAAATTTATTTAGTGCCCGTGCAAGTGTTTGTTTAAATTTAGCATAAAAGAAACAATAATGAAGATAATGGAAATATGTCACTGACTCAAGATAAAATCCAATTTTTTACAACCATTTCCCAATAGAGAAAATGTGAAAACATCAAAAGGTAAGCATAGAAAAAGAGAGAAGTATGAGATTGCTTGGCCCTAGAAGCAACCTTTGTTATAAAAAACCGATTTTTTTTCCTAGGATATTTTCCTACAATGGGGTGGGACAGTGGAAGTAAGCCCCAATGGAAACAAAGAAAAGATTAAAACACATTATTAACTATATAGCTATGCTCAAGTCCCACATAATGTTATCATACAATCAATACTTCAATCATATAAATTAAATTCAAATATCAAAACTTCATATTTTTATTACTTTCTATGAAGGGAAAGGTTTTTGCCTTGCTTCTTGGAGAGGAGAAAACATAATCCCTCTGTCCAATATGTTTCTTTTGCTTTTGACTTGACATGAGTACATGACATTCCTAAAGTGCCATTCGTACATATGAGAAAGGGTCAGAACTGACCTAAAATTTCATTAGAAAATCCTTTACCGTCCGGCGACTGTACCACGTGGCCTTGGAGCTCCTTCAAATTCTTAATCTAAGCCCGCCTAACGTGCCTCAATACAGACAGGAGGAGTCATGCCTCATGATGGGAATTGTCATATGGACCAATAAAGAAAATGAAAAATATGACAGGCACTGTTTTAGGACAAATCTCTAAAACTTATTTGGCCTTCGGTTTTAGGGCTTTGATGCTTGGTAAGCTTTCACCTGGTGGTTGAACATGAAAAAGTGGGTTGAAATAGCCTAAAACAAAGATGAGCATAAGCCTTAAACAACTCCAGTGTGTAAGCCCATGCCCTGCCTACTAGGCATAAGCCCTAATTTTCATTCATGGAGCTATAGCCCGAGAACCTTTTCTGATGAGCCCGTCCCGTGGCACGCCCCAAGGAGTAAGCCCCAATAGCCGTTTAAACATCAGAAGCAATATATGGTGAATTAAAAGTGAGGCTTATCAAAACCACTCTTTCAATTTATGCATTACTGAGTAAAGTTTTTAGAGAAAGAGTTTCCAAGTCATTTTGGAGTTCTGTTTTTTTATTGCCCCTCTCTCTGTAAATGTTTCTCACACTGCAGATTTACGACAAAGCTCTACAAAAAAAAGCAATTTCCATAGTTTATGCATGTATCTCCATGTTGGGGACAATGAGTGGCTTTTACAAGGTATTCCCTGACATTATGAAGTTGGGGACATGCAGACGTTGGCTAGTTGTATGACAATCGCTTTCCGTGTTCTTAGACAGAGACAACTGCTTTGCTGTTACCCATGCTTCAACCATGGATCAATCAGTTCTCTTCCATTCTTGAACAGCCAGTGCAATCTGAAGATCCTGAGGATTGGAGCATTCGAATGGAGGTTATGCTTTTTATGTTATGATTAAATGAATGACTTAAATCCACATGAATTCTGGACATCCGTGCAGTGGTTAAGTTTTCCACCTAAGTTTATTTCTCGTTAAATTCATTTGCATGCATGGAAAGGTTTTGAAATATCTGTTTTTTACAATAAGAGACTAAGTGTGGTTTCTTTCCAAATAATTAGGTTTTGAAGTGCTTGAATCAGTCTGTGCAAAACTTCCCCTGCCTCATGGGAAATCAGTTTATGGGTAAGTATGCCCAGTAAATCTATAAGGGGTTGTTAGTGTTCAAAAGTACGACTGATAAAATTTCTAGACAAATTGGTACTGTCTCTTACCATGTTTCTTTATCAGTTATTGTGGGGCCACTGTGGCAGACAATTGTATCATCTTTACAAGTCTATACACAAGCATCAATTCAGGGCGTGGATGATGCATATGAAGGAAGATATGATTCTGATGGGGCAGAGCAAAGTCTTGAATCATTTGTCATCCAGGTAATAAGGTCAGATAATTTTTTTACACTTTGAACTCTTCATAGCTACAAGCAGAAACTGCTTTCAGACACTGCAGTTTTAAACTCACTTTCAAAGGATACTGGATATAGAGCTACAGTGAGTAAAGTTCCTTCAAATCTTTATTTTTTTTCATAAAGTAGAAATTTGGGTTTTTTTTACTGGAGCATCGGTTTGGACTCTGGAACTTTCATGAGTGGATGATAATTTCCTTTTCCATAAGTATTGACGTAACTTTGTTTAGTAATTGACAGTGCAGTGTATATAACTCTTTTAGAATCTATTATGATCATACAATATTATTATCAATGTCCAGCATTTTCACTTTTCAGTTCTGATGTACGGGTGGGTGAAAACACCTTTTCCAGTCTCTACATGTTTCTAACTTGTATTCTTTTTTTTCTGTAACCTGAAGTTAATATTGTTCCCTGCACATAATTGATGAAACAGTTATTTGAGTTCCTGTTGACTATTTTGGGCCGTAAAGAGTTTGTAAAGGTTTGTTCGAAATCATTCTCGTGCTTTTTATTATGTTATCTATTATGAAATGCAGCATGCATTAGTAAATTCGAGGTGTGATAGGTAATTCTGCACAACATGAAGGAGCTAGTGTACTGTGTCATTGCTTTTCTGCAGATAACAGAGCACCAGGTAATAACATTTTATTTATGTTTGTTCAGTGTGTGTATGTGTGTGGAAGAGTTTCCAATGGATATAGTTGTACAGATGAGTACTCTTTTACTCCGTAGTAACTAGCAAGTGAACTCTCACAGATTTTAGTTTAAGCATTAATTGCATGTGGAAATGATCATAACCATTTGATTTTCAATGTAATTGTTGAAAATCAATAACTTTGGATGAATATCTTTTTTTGTAGTACCATTCAAACCACACCATATATGACTATATGTGCATGTGATCACACATATGTATTCATGTATTTGAGTTCTGGGCATGACACATGCACACGATTCTCTAAGATCTTTAATGAGTTTCAGAACATACATTTTAATATTTCTGTACTTCGTGTGTGTGTGTGTGTGTGTGTGAGGGGGGGGGGGGGCGTGCATGTGTGAATGAATGAATTAGAGCTTTGGCACATATATGATGGAACCAGTCACGGGTTAGAATTCCGTTGAGGTCACGGGTTCAAGCCCTGGTTCATGAATTCAGTCATCGCAAAAAAAGGTTAGACTTCCTGCATTACATGCTTACACCCCTCATAGGCTTGGAGTGTGGCGCTTCCCAAGACATTGCATGAATCACAACATCCCAGGATTTTCTCGCGTGACCAGGATTGTAACCAATGAAGCTAATAAATATTGACAATGCTTTAGCGTCTGTTAAAAATTACACTAAATCTGCATGCATGCATGTACAGTATATAGGAAGCTGGCCATCTTAGAAGTTTTTCGAAACAGAAACATAGAAGTGAAAACTCTTATAGTTGTATGTGCTGCAACACTGGTTAAAGGTTTCAACACTCTAGACACTGGAGCTTAATGCAGCAATTTATTGTTGCTGAGTTGAATTTTTGCAATGCCTGGCAGTCCTAACTCTCCCTCTCTCTGTTTTTTAATAACCGAAAGTGCAATCTCTCTCTCTCTCTCTCTCTGAGGTTATTTGTTACAAGTAATTTTTAATAATGAAATCTCATTTGAGTTACAGGTTTCTGAATGAAAGTAATCCCACTTTTCTTATTTGTTGTGTTATAAAATCAGAGTGCATGTTTTCTACTTCTACTCTTTTTAACCGTCTTGGCTATAAAAAATGTAATCTTTAATTAGCCTATAAATCATGTGTGTAATCGTTTAATGAGACTTAGGATACAGAGGAAGTGACTTTTTAAACAGTACTGTTTAGCTTGTGAGGAGCAGCTTAACCATTTAAAGATCTTACACTTCCATTTCAAAAAAGTTATTCTGTACATACCAAATTCTAACTACATAAGTACTTATGTCTATGTACATTTTCTAGGCATTTGATTCCCTATTCTTTAGCTATTTTTCCTGGCTCATAAAGATCAATTAATCTCTACACAAATAGTGGATGTCCATTTACTATTTGATTGTTTGCTACCCAGTTGTGGCCTCTTTGATTTTATATTTTCCTTCTGTACAAATCTTGCAACATTGGTTTAATCTAGGCCCACACATGGTTGATGGATGCCAATCAATTCCTTGCTGACGAGGAGGATAATACTTATAGTTGTCGATCTTCTGGTAAGTTTTTTGTTTGGTATCAGAAGTAAAAGAGGTATCTGTTGTTTGCTTTATAAATAATTTTAAGAAATCAGATACTTATTCATTTGAAGGATAATGTAACACACGCTGATCCAAATTTTCATCTTTCCAAATTCCAATAAGATTTCATGTAGGTTAAAAATCATTTTACTTTTAAGTGTTTAAAAATTTGACACAAATTATTAACATAACACGACATTTGCATAACACAAATTATGCAAATGTTGATTTCAGGTGCGCTGTTACTAGAAGAGGTGATACATTCTTGTGGTGCAGAGGGAATAAATGCTATAATTGAATCTGCAGAAAAAAGAATCAATGAATCACAGCAAGAGAAGACTGCTGGTTCTTTGGGTTGGTGGAGAGTAAGTTGAAAGATGATAGTGTGTCAGCCCATATAAATATTTGATTTTACTCCTGCTTATATCTACTTTGGTTTCTAAATTCCTTTTTTAGTCGTTCCATTTTAGTGTTCCTTTTTCTATTTTTGGGAAGGACACACTTAATAAAATATTATCTTCCATTAAATTTTCACTCTCTTTTCTGTTCTCTATACCCTACCCAAATATTCATTTACCTTTTACTCTCTCTCTTCTCTTTTCTCTACCAACCGTTACTTATCTTAAAGTATGTGTCCATGCAAGAGTCAACACTAGAATGGAATACAGGGGGTTTGATTTTCGCTGAAAAACTAGCCTCATGACCAATATCTTTATGTGATTGATCATTTAGTGGCATTGTATTTGTCTCTTAAGTGATTGATGTTGCTAATTGAATACGCTTTGGTTGTATCTTCATTATTGTTTTTATTGTGCAGGTACGGGAGGCTACCCTTTTTGCTTTGGTTTCCGTGTCAGAAGAGTTGCTTGAAACAGAGGTTAACACCATATGTAATTTGTAGTCTGTAAAAGAATAACAGGGAGGCAGACATGCATTTATGTCTATTATCGGCAGGATATCGTTCCAACTATTTTTTTGCCCGGTTTCGTCATCTATATCTTTACTCTGGACAAAAAGAAACTAAAAACATTTTAAGGAAAGCAAAAACATACACAATTGTTTTCCTTCCAGGCCCCTGCCATGATGCAGCAATCTAATCCTTTTGTTGTCTCTATATGCAAGTATTATTTTGTAAATCTCACGATAACCTTTTTCCAGGTTTCTGGAAACTCTAGAGCTAGTTTACGAAATGTTTTGGAGAAAATTCTTACAGAAGACGTTGCAACAGGTAATCTTCTTTTTATATATAGTTGAATTTCTTGTGCATGTCAATTCAAGAAATTATCAAGTGCATGGAAGAATGAGCTTGGTGGTAGTTTCATGGGGTGAAAGAGAATGCAACTAATTTCTTATTTTCAACCTAATTATCTTAATTGATGCTATTCATACGCACCATAATCTATTTTTCCTGATAAGCTTTTACATATTTTTTTATTTTCAGGTGTTAATGAGTATCCTTTCCTTTATGCTCGTTTGTTTTCATCGGTTGCTAAGTTTTTCTCTGTGGTAATGATTGCATCTAACTTCTGAATTCTAATATTAAAGATGTGACCTAATTTTGTGCTAAATCTCTGTGTTCACGCTCTTCAGATCAACCAAGGGCTTTCTGAGCAGTTTTTGCATGCAGCTGTGAAGGCAATTGGCATGGATGTGTAAGAAACTAAGAGCTTAATTTGTTTTGAACATTAGTTATTTAGAAGAAATTCGGCATTTTGATTGTTACAACAACAAATCCAATATAATCTCAACTTAGTTGGGGTCTGGGGGTCATGTGTGACCTTACCCTTGTTAAACAATCAGAATGTTAATGGATTCATAATAATATATGTAGGCCTCCTCCAGTAAAGGTAGGTGCTTGTCGAGCCCTTTCCCAGCTTTTATCTGATGCAGACTCTGGAGTCATTCGGGCACATATCATGGACTTATTTTCATCACTCACCAACCTTCTTGAGCATGTGTGTAGTCTTCAGTGAAATTTATTATTCTTCAGTACGGAGTATATTTTTCTATTAATTGTCTTATTGGACAATCTCTTTTGAAGTGATTGAATCTAACACTCTTGCCTTGTATCTAATGGCTTCTTAGGCATCTGATGAAACAATGCATCTAGTGCTTGAGACACTACAGGCAGCTGTCAGTGCAGGTTAGAGCTCATGGGTAAAGTTTAAGACTGATAAACCAATGACCACTTAGCTATACTACTTTTGGCATTTTGTAACTTATATAAGAGTTTTGTGAATATCTTTCATGACCTATTAATTGTAGCCCCAGAAGTATTGCCATCTGTGGAGTCCATTCTATCTCCTATCATCCTTAATGTATGGGCTTCACACGTCACGGACCCTTTTGCCAGCATTGATGCTCTCGAGGTTTTGGAGGTAGTGATCTGTAATACTGTAATATCTATTAAATGGACTACATCTATGAGTTATGTGTTAGAGAGAAAAATAAAGTCGAATTACGAATGATGATGATGCCCAAAGCCCCATAGACTATATAATCTCTTTCCCTCCTGAATTTTTTAAAAACCATATGCTGTTGAAGCTCCGAACATTACTTGCATTCTGGTATGCTCCATTTTTAACTTCTACTATCACTCTATCAGTCACCTACTACTGTTCACTGTGGAGATTTTAGTTCTATAACTATTTCTTATCGGTATTTCAGGCAATAAAAAAAGCTCCTGGTTGTATCCAGCCATTGGTTTCTCGGATTTTACCTTATGTTGGACCAGTGCTAATTAAAGTATGATGTAAAATTTATTAATGTTTATTTATGAGTGATTTGCAGATCAATACTAATCTGAAGTTTCTTTTATATTTTTACTCATTTAGCCGCACCAGCAGCCTGAAGGTTTAGTAGCTGGCTCTCTTGATCTTATGACAATGTTGTTGAAGGTTGGATATGCACTGTCTTAGTGACATTCTTATTACTTCACATGTAGGAAGAAATTTATGGTTTACTTTCAAATATTCATGATTCTCTATCTACCGTTTTAGGATGCACCAATAGATGTCATCAAAACTATTTATGAAGTTTCTTTTGATCCTGTTATAAGGATAATCCTCCAAAGTGATGATCATAGCGAGATGCAGGTTCCTCTTTCACCCTTCTCAAACTGTCTGTTTGCTTTGGGATATTTTGAAGCCCATTGATTGGTTGGCGAGTATGAAATTGGTCTGAGTACTTTGTTGCTGGTTTGCTTTGGAATTGTAAGAGAACAAGTATACTGATGGAATTGACCGTGCATAACATGATAAAAAAAGAAAATATATAGATAAATTAGAGTGTAATACTCTGTAAAAAAAACTATAACAAGTTATGCTGTATATAGTATATGGCTGTTTTACTATGCCGTCCATCGCCTTGTGATCCCCCCTCCCCCCTCAAAGTAGTAATAGATGGGGTCCGGATTGTAGTATCGAAATGTGTTTCACAGATTGGTTCACTGGTATACTTTTTAACTTCATATGATGTACCATATCCCACTTTCATTTCAATTCAGCATTTGAAAAGAAAATTCCAAAGCAAGGCGAGAATTCTTTTTCCAGCATCTGAGGGAAACAATTTCCAAAAACATTTTTTCTTATCAAACACCAGGACTCCTATTTGAGAATTGATAGGAAAGGAAGGCAAATTTCCATTGTACCAGATGGACTCTGGAGTCTAAGATGTTTTGTTTGACTAAGAATTAAAAATGACCTGTTGTTGCTTTTATAAATTTAGAATGCAACACAGTGCTTGGCTGCACTTGTCTATGGCGGAAAGCAGGAGTTACTTAGATGGGGTGGAGATCCTGGATACACAATGAAATGCTTGCTTGATGTGACTTCAAGGTGTGTTACCCTTTTTATCATCTCATTCTTCTAATCATACTATTGATGATGAGGCAATTCCACAAAAATTGTTTGCTATCACTCACCCCCCCTTGTAAAACAAATGGATAACTGAAGTTAAAGGTTAAAGATGAACCTGTGAACTTCTAGCACTCATGCTTTGCCCTTAGGGACACTATTCTCTGTGTGTGTCTTATCTTGCCCATCTGCCTCATAAAATGGTACTGCTACTGCTGCTGCTTAGAAATCCCTGATTCACTGCAACAACCAAGCATAATTGCACAAATTGAATTTTCTGGTGATATGCATGGATGACCATCACTGAATGTGCTACTGTCAGTATACAATGAATAGAGGAACAATGTTATTGTTGCATTAAAATATGTAACAGAAAAGCATAGATGCTGCATAAAGATATTTTATGTGTGTATATTCCTAACTATGCGTCCATTGCCAACGGAGCTAAAAGAGTATTTTTTTGACAATTTTTCAGCTTCAGTTAAAGAATGGACTAAATCAGAATGGCACATTAAACATCGCGTGTTTCTTATTTTCTGTGAAGCATTGGACAGTAAATGCAGCAATTCATCAAGGGTCTAATGGAAACAACCTCTCTGTTTTTATAGGGGTAAGGTTGCGTACACCTTGATCCCCATACCCTAATGAAGTTGGGGTCTTTCTAGGTTTATTGTTCTCATTTATTCCTAACTATATCAATGTAGAAGATATCTAAGAATGGAAACTAATTAACGTAGTCTGATGGTCGTGGAATCTGACCTATGTGACCTTGTGATCTATGGGCTTTCTTAAGCTTGCAATTTATTAGGAAAAAAAAAGTTCAAAAAACTCCATGTTCAAGGACTATAGAGTTTTACCATGCTATCAAAAATAGGTAGACTAACCAAACATGTTTCCACACAATGCACCCCTCTGTTTGTAATGCATCAAAGTTAGAGGAAGATATGTAACAAGTAGAAGTGTGTGGGGGTGGGGGGATGTGCTCATGGGAAATGGTTGTTTCGTTCCTCTTTAAGATCTATCTATTAAATAGGTGCATAACTATTCCAAATTCAGTCACTATTTTTGCAGCATTATTGAACTTTGAAGTACAAAGCAGTCATTATCTCATACTACATACTACCTCCGTCCCAATAGATAGTTTACAATTCGGTTTACGATGTCTGACTGTAGTTGTTTTCAACTTATTTTATATAAAAGTTTGCATAAAGTTAAAAAATAAAGTTTACATATTTAAAAACTACATTGAAAGATCTACAAAACAAGAGGTGACATGACTATTATTTTATCAAATAAGTGATGACAATAGGCAAAGAAAGTGAAAAAGGGTTGACCCTATAAAGAGTGTTTGTAAACTCTCTAATGGGACGGAGGGAGTATAATTAAAAGCATTGGCAAATCCATAAAAAAGACATTGGCAAAAATCCTTTTTGTTATTGTTAAGAAGCATGAGATTTAATCTGGCTAGTGACAAAGGGCAAACACCCACAAGCATCACTGAATATGTGGTCACTAACGAGTGAGAGAAATAATCAGAGGGGAAGAGATAATGTCTGATCCTAGATGAGGTGCTTTATTAGAATGCTTACATTAGTGAATGTAGTACTTCCTCCGTCCCACAAAACCCTTCTCCTTTTCTTTTTCATCCGCCCGGCCCGGCCGTCCCAAAAAACCCTTCTCTTTTCTATTAAAAAGTCACTTTTACCCCTATTAATTCTTAACCTACCTATCACATCACACTTTTTCTCTATTAATCTACCCATCCCATCCTACTTTACCCATCACATCAAAGGGCATTTTTGGAAAGCCAACACCAAAATACACTCCCCTAGTCCCCTTATATCCTTTAAAAGTCAAAACAAGAAGTTTTTTGTGGGACGGAGGAAGTATATTATATGCAGGAGACTCATAAGTCATTACTTTTTAAGATGTGGATTTATTATTATTCTCAACTATTCAACCTTCCCAATCACTCATACTTTAAGTTTCATTATTCATTAAAAAAAGAGAACCAGAGCATTTTTTTCTGTTATGCCACAACTATATTGCTTGGTGGATGGCCTTTGCAGTGTATGGTGTGTCAGTGTATGTTAGAGTTGGATCGGTCCTGTGTAAAAAATCTTTATCAATGATGTGGATGCAGGCTTCTGAATCCTGATCTAGAAAGTTCAGTTTCACTTTTTGTTGGAAGCTACATCTTGCAACTTATTTTGCACCTCCCTTCACAAATGTCAGAACATATCAGAGACTTAGTTGCTGCACTTATCAAACGCATGCAATCATGTGAAATTTCTGCGCTCAAAAGTTCATTGTTGGTTATTTTTGCTAGACTGGTATTCTTATTTGTCTATTCATATTTATTTGTGCACTAGCTGTTTTTGTTTTATGCTCATATACATTTCTAGTCCATCTAAAGTAGTTGACCTGTTCCTGATATTTTATTGCCAACAATGATCACAGATACAAAGTAGTTTAAAATCATTATAATGGTTTTGATTAAATATTTTAATTGATTCCCTTTAAACACTTTCTTGGAAACGACTTCTCTAATTTCAAGTAGGAGTACGGCCTTACTACACATTCCCTCCCCAGATCATACTTTCATGGGATTCTATTGTGTTTTTTCATTTTAACGCTTTCAGGAAATGCTTTCTGAACTGAGAGTTCAATTTAGCTTATTATACTTTAAAAATCTGGAATGAACAAGAAGTCAAGTGCATATAATTACTTACAAAAGCCAAGCCAACATGAGGACAAGATGTAGATCACATTTTTATTTTTTTTTCGGAATTTAGTTTTCTTAATAAGGCCTACTTATAAGCTCACTGATTCCCCTTTTTATCTTTTTGCTCATCTCAATTCTCTAGCTCCTGGGATGAAGTAATGTGAAACACTAAATGCGTCATTTTTTTATTCAGGTCCATATGAGTGTTCCACATGTTGAACAATTCATTGATTTATTGCTGTCACTACCAGCCAAAGGCCATCAGAATGCCTTTGCTTACTTAATGTTTGAATGGACTAAGATGCAAGGTAAGTGTGTACTAATTGGCTATTTGACTAAATTCCTGATCGCACAATGAATTTGTGTAGTGTATTTCTTTGAGGTGCTTGTTTTCCCCTGCTCTTTAACTCAAAAAAAGAAGAAGTTGGGCCAACACTGAGTATAAAATAGATTCCGTTGAGTGTAAATATAGTGAAAATGATTCCTTTTCAAGAATATCCACTCTCCAGCTTTCAAAAATGCATATTTTCCAAGAAGCTCTTTTTGTGCCGAACATTCATTTCAAGACTAGTATTTCTAAAAATTGACAAATTGTTATTCTATAGCTATGCCAAGAAGATAAGAGAGTTATGTTTGTTTATTTTAAAATGGGAAAATTCCATAAATGGTCCCTTATAAGTTATAATAGGGTGTTTTCCATATATAGTCCCCAATTCTAAGAAATTACATTTGCGATCTTTTATATTTGTGAAGCATTCCATAACTAGTCCTTTGGTCCAAATTTTGTTTTCCACCTATATTCCTCAAAGGACTGATTATGGAATAGTTCTCAAATATCGAGGACCACAAATGAGATTTCTTAGAATTGGGGACTATATGGAAAACACCATGTTAGACTAGGCGTAATGCCTGCCCTTTTTTTTTGAGTTTCTTTTGATTTCAACCATCATATGGACAAAAATTAATTTAAAATATACTCCCTCCGTCCCCAATTTGATTACAAATTGGGGTTTACGAGGAGAAATATCTTACTTTTTGAAATCATTTTATTTACAAGTCGGTATATCGATAAAAAATAAAAATTACATATTAAAAAACTACGTCACAAGTTTTACAAAACAAGAGGTGACAAGAATATTTTATTTTATCAAATACTTAATGAAATCGCGTAAACAAACAAAAGTTATTGAGAGGAGAGAGAAAAAATTGTAATCAAATTAGGGACGGAGGGAGTAATAAATTCAAATTCCTACTACCTCTCTCTTCTATTTAAACAACCAATTCTAACTAATGCTCTGTTTTTTTTCTTCTCTGTTTGTTTCCTTTGTTTTTTCCCCAGTTTTTTTGTTTAGTTTTTTTTGTTTGGTTGCTTTCTCCCTTTTTTGTTTAGTTTATTTTGCTGAGTTGCTTTCTTTTATGTGAATTTTCTTTTATTATTAGTTTTTTGTTTTTTTATTGTTTGTATTTAGTTTTTTAGTAGTATTTTATTTAAGAGATGCTTAAAAAATTATTTAATTTATTTATATGAAAAATAGATAGAATTTAATTTAAATAGAAATATATTAATTTGAATAGAAATATTATTTAAGAGATTTTCTTTTTTTTTTGGTGCAATAATTTATTATAATATAAAAAAAAAGAAAAAATCAATAACGAAAAAAATAGTAATGAAAATATAATAATAATAATAATTAAATAATTTTTTATTTTTTGTATTATTAATTTATAAATGGTACTCCCTCCGTCCCCCTAAGATGTTCTCATTTTGACTTTTGGTGATTTTTAAGGAGAGTTGAAAAAAGGTAAAAATTTACCATAATACCCTTAATGAAAATGGATGGAGTGTATTAAATGAGGTGGGTGAGGTGTAATAAATAAAGTAAGTGGGGGTAGTTGTGGTATTTTAATTGTTAAAAAATGAAATGAGAAGATCTATTGTGGACAAAGAAAAAGGGCTATTGGGAAGATCTATGGGGGACGGAGGGAGTATATTTTAATTTGAATATAAAAAGGTAATTATTTATAAAAAAAATAAGTGTAATCATTGCAGTGGTGGTGAGGCATTACAGGTGTGAAGTGAGTGAGATGGTGAGTACAGTCAATGCTAATGTGGCGCTAAGTAGCTGCTGATTTGGAGTGAGCGGTGTGAGACATTACAGATAGCCTTATAAGGGGCCATTTATAGAACTTACTCTTTTAAAATTTACTTCCTCCGTCTATTGATTTTGTTTTCTCTTTCCTATTGGAACACCTAAAATTTCCCTTTTAGAAAAGAATGTGTAGTCAATATTGTCTCTTTCAAACAAATTTCAACCACAATTTTCCACTTTATTAAAAAGCGTGTCAAATTGAACATGGAATACAATTATGGGATGGAGAGTGTGTTTCTCTGATATCATTTACTACTCCCTCCGTCCCCAATTTGATTACAAATTGGGGTTTACGGGGAGAAATATCTCACTTTTTGAAATCATTTTATTTACAAATCGGTATATCGATAAGAATTAAAAATTACATATTAATAAACTACATCAAAAGTTCTACAAAACAAGAGGTGACTAGAATATTTTATTTTATCAAATACTTAATGAAATCGCGTAAACAAACAAAAGTTATCGAGAGGAGAGAAAAAAATTGTAATCAAATTGGGGACGGAGGGAGTATGAGATTTTGTAACTTTTGCCTTCAACTTGATATATACTACCTATCTTTCTATATACTCCTTTAACAAGTGTTTGGTGAACCAAAGTCTCTGTGTTATGACTGTTTTCTACATCTTTAGTAAGCGTTTTGTGTACCAAAGTGACTTTTTGATGTCAGTATTATCATGGGGATCAATGAATTAAGCTTTGCAAGGTCACCAATTTATTTATTACCTGTTCATGAAATTAATTAATCTTATGCTATGCAGGGGAAATTCAGGGAGCCTACCAAATCAAAGTAACAACAACTGCTTTGGCTTTATTATTATCTACTTGGCATGCTGAGTTGGAGGAAATTAATGTGCAGGGACATCTTATTAAGGTTCACTTGTACTTGTTTTTTTTCTCAGCACATTATATAATCCAGAAAATAGAAATGGTTAAAATCTCTTTATTCCATTCTCTGTAAATTTGAAGTCATCTGCTGGGATCACTACACGTTCAAAGGCTAAAACCGCTCCAGATCAATGGACAGTTATGTCTCTTCCTATGAAGGTACTCTCTCGTGGTTAGTTAAACATCGAATGATACTAGTCATACTACAAAACTAAATATGCTGGTTTGTATGCGCACACGTGTGTGTATGGAGAATGACTAAGTGAGATAAAGACTTAGGAGTGAATTTTCACCCTTAGATCCAAGGGTGTGAGATCGTTGTTGACTATGACCTTATTTTTATCCCATGCAGCATCCGTTTGGGGTTCATTGGGTGTGTATCATTCAATGGATATCCTCAGCTTTGGATCAAAGATCCGATCAATGAGTGCAAAATCACCACACTCTCGCCTCACCTTAAACTCCTCTCATTTGATAGTCTGAGACAGTCCCTATATGCTCTCATGCAAGAACAGCTGGACCAACCCTGCAAGGGCCAATGTATGGGGTGTGTGGAGGGTGGGTCTACACAGACTTTACCCCTATTTAAAAAGGCAGATAGGCTAATTTCAATGGACATTCAGTTCATGAAAACACAAAAACTAGATAAAACAGTCACATTTTAAAAGTTATAAAAGATGAATTGTAGGGTAAACGACTACATATCATTCCCCATGCATGTATGCAGGCATGTATGTATTTATTCATGCATGTATGCAAGTATTTGTGTATGTCTGTATTATGTATACTCTTGTCCTTAAATTGAGTTCCCATTTACTTTATCATGTTATTTAAGAACGGTAAAGATGGTGTGATTGGGTTCTGTGCGGAGTAGAGAGAAATTAATATGAACCAAAAATGAGAACTTAATCCTGGGACAGAGGGTATATTTTTATTAGTCATTTTTGGGTACACCTTTGTCAGCTCGATTATTCTAGACTTGTTTCCTCACTTTTTGGCACTCGTTTTTTCCTAAACCATTGAATCGAGTGCTCTAACAAAAATTTATTGTTCTTGATAAGATCAGATTATGGCTATATTGGCAGATTCCTTGGTTGAAATCAAAGAACAAGCTTTAACAGACGGTGATGAGGTAATTAAAAGCCCTTTCAGTACTTCTGTTATTGAACTTTATTGGATGTGGAATTCTGAACCTATGTTTATCAACAGGATGATGACTGGGAGGAAGCTGGAGATGGAGAGATTGGAAGCAATGGAACTCCATTGATTGCAGCTGGTTCTACATCTAATAGTAGACCCACCTATGAGTATCTCAATGCAATGGCAAAGGCTTTTAATGAGGTTTCACCACATTTTCCCATGTCATTGTGTATTTTACGTTTATCTTAGATATCTATTCTGAAACTTCTCGCCTAGGAACTACATAGCCTTTGATTGGTATAGTAAATAAATAGAGAAGAAAGAAATAGACGCATTCTAATGGGTAGGATTAGTGATGGCAATCCGATCCAAACCCAATTTTATGACTCAGCCAGCCCGAAAAATGTCTAACTTGAACTGAAAATACAATCCAAACGAACTGAGTCTGTTCGGGTTGGGTTTGGGTTATAGAATTTGCCAACCGGACCCGATTGCGCAGATAATAATTTTTTGTTTGCTCTTAAGTTTAAATCCCAACTCCATTTAGATTAGATCCATTCAGATAAGAGTAGATTAGACCATAAAAATTTCAGATCAGAACCAATGAGATCAAATGATGAGATGCAGCCTTAAGACGGGTTGGGGTTGGATATACTGAAACCCAAATTTAACCTAGCCCATTGCCGTCCCTAGGTAGGATTAGATTTGCAGTCCTTAGATTAGATTTTCTCCCTGCCAAATATCCACCTGGGTACTCTTTAGAACACTGACTTAGATGGATAGGGGTTACATTCTTTCCATGTGTTTGACCTTTGTAGGATCAAGACGAGGATGGCAACGATGACGATCTTCATACTAGTGGCGACCCCCTCAATGAGGTATACCTTTCGACTAAGGGAAATTTGAGCCGGTCATGCTTCTCCAATCTTATATGCTAACCCCTTCCCTTCTAATTCCATATTTGAAGATAAATCTGGTGAATTATCTCATTGAACTTCTTCGGAGTTTTTCAAGCAGCAGTGGGGCACATTTTCCCCACATACTAAAGGTGCGTGCCTTCGACCTTCTTTTATCCTTTCAACCGAAAACTAAAAATAAATAGACAAACCGTTGCTGAGTAATGTTGCTTTCCTTTGTTCATCGTTACAGAGCTTAACAAAAGTTCAACAGGAAGCCATTTTGATGGTTCTCAAGTAATATGTTTACAAACTCAACAAGAGAAACGTATTCCTTTCGAAGTGGTGGTTTATCGTGTTTCTTTTTTCATTTGATTCTATTTTTTTGCGGGATTTCACTGGGTTTGCTGTTAATTATTGTCGTTGTCATTTGATTGAGGGGTGTAAAAGTCCATGCAAAATCTTGTCACATCTTGAAGATTTTACTTCATTACACATAGTGATTGAGGAAAAAAAAGGAAACTGGGTCTGGACCTGTCAATCTCTTTACATTTACTAAAGTCTTGAATGGCAACTTTTACACTATGTTTGGTTCAAGGAAATTGGAAGGAAAAGAAAAGAAAATGGTTTTCACTCAATTTCCTCACCAAAATGGGAGGAATTTGGTTTTCCCTCATCTTAACACATTTTGCCTTCTCATTTTCTTTTCCTTCCATTTTTCTTTTCTTTTCCTCTCTAACCAAACAAGAAAAATGTTTTCCTTCTCATTTTCTTTTTCTTTCCCTCTCAAATTCCTTGAACCAAACATAGTGTTACTGACACCAGACTTGAATGGGTTCCGTAGTCCAAAACTTGACTTCTCATGAGACGGTTCAAAGACGCCTCACTTATTTCTTGGTTTAATCACAGGACCGGTTTTTATGCACGTCTCCCAAATTTAATATGTTAATGCATATTACTTTCTCTGTCCCAATTTAAATTATTTAATTTGGTTCACGATTTTTGACTCAAATTATTTTTTATGTAATTTATTAAAGAATTGAAGCGAAATTAAAAAATAAAATTTACATATTAAAAAACTACATCAAAGGTTGAACAAAACAAGATATGAGATGATTGGTTATTTTATTTTATCAAATGAGAAATGAAAATAGAGAACAGTGATTTTAGGTTGATCTCGTGAATAGTAAATAGATAACTTCATATGAAACAGTAGTATAGTAGAATCACACACAATAATGGAAATATAAATTTTAAAATTGTTCCCAATTCATTGTAAAAGGTCTTATATTTATATCACCAATAGGCTCTTCACCGCACACCTTTTAATGTAGATGTAAAGAGTGAGAAGTACGTAAGAAATGTGGTGAGGAACCTAGCGGTGTACAAATGGGGTGCACTCCTAGCATTACTCTCTTACGGAGTATTGTATAGCATAGGGCCATCTCCAATCATCAGCTTCACAAACTCAAACCCAAATTACAGTAAATGTTATAGTCCCTCCGTCCCCAATTTGATTACAAATTGCGGGTTACGGAGTAAAATTTTTACTTTTTGAAATCATTTTATTTACAAATTTGTATATCAATAAGATATAAAAATTATATATTAAAAAACTACGTTAAAAGTTCTACTACGGAGTACAAAATAAGAGGTGACAAAAATATTTTATTTTATCAAATACTTAATGAAATTGCGTAAACAAACAAAAGTTATCGAGAGGAGAGAAAAAAAATTGTAATCTATTTAGGGACGGAGGGAGTATCAAATAGTAATTTATCTCTAACTCATTACACTAACTTAAGCTCAAAAGAATATTTTCAGACTATATTCCATTTTTTCCTACTATATTTTAAGCTTTCAAAATTTAAAAAATATAAAGGAGGTGAACTACAAAAACAATATGTAAATTAAACCACAAAATATATATAAATGTCATTTACAAAAATTTAAAATTAAAAAAGAAAAGAAAAAATAAATGGAGTATGCTACAGGCAAAATGCAGATTTGCGTGGGAAGAGGAGGGAGGAAAAACACATTTTGGGTTTGGAAATTGGGCACTATTGAAAGAGGAGCTAGTGCAAAATTGAAAAAATGAATACCATTGGAGATGCTCCAACTCTCTTCACATTTTATTTTTAGTGTAATTGTTTAATTCCTATTTTGATAAAAATAATATTGAACATATACTTGAACTAGAGTATATTTTACTCTCTCTCGTACTTGCAAAAACTTTGTGCTTAACATGGTTATGTCATTGTTAGGATTCAAACCCGAGTAAATCTCTTGTAACAAAATCCTCTCGACCAGCTGAGCTACGCCTCCGGACACTGTGACATCTTTTGTAGTTGTACGTGCTAGTGTGTGCCAATACTAAATGAAAAATAAAAGACTTAACTAAGAGTCACATCAAATTTGAAATCATGTATCTTTAAATATATGCACACAATTATTCTTTGGGTCACACACATGATCATTGTATGACTTTTTGTATATATTTATGAAACACATGATATCAAACTACGGTGTTGATGGGAATAAATCCCACCGAAGAATCCGACCCGAAAGGCAAGATTAAATTATGAACTAGAAAAACAAAGAATAGAGCTTGAGAGAACGACAACAAAGCACGAGTATATTCGTTGTGTTCAGCGTGAGTGGTACGACTTTAACCTCTACTTATAGTTGTGCATTTGAGAGTCTACAAGGGAAGTGATAACTATGACAGGTTCAATCACCTCTTGGTCTTCCTCTGCCTTTGGCGCTCAGCCAAGCACTCCCACACATTCAGCGATCTGACGCGGTCAATTCCGAAAAAAGTGGAAGATCCTTTCCGTATGCGCAATCGGGCCGGGCCAGAAGCCCATCAACTTATCCACACGTATTGGGCCGCTCGGGAGCCGTCGTTGCTCTTCGCCGGGGTTCCTCTAGCGTCTCGTGGATATTGGGCCGGGCTGGACCATGTGGGCCCAATAGCCCATCAGGTGTATAAATCAACTTATCCAATGTAAAAAATCCAATTTGGTGTGCGCTGGTCTTAGTGGTCAAGAAAACGTACTATCAGTAGCCGCCTACAAAGAAGAAGGAAGAATAAGAAAATAAAACTGGCCAAGAAATATGAATGAGACAGTGAGCAATAGTGTGAGACTCATTTTAAAACTAAAAAAAATCCACTATCTTTTTTTTTTTTTTTGCAAAAAATATTTTTAACTTATACTCCCTCCGTCCCAAAAAGTCAGTTACGTTTCGAAAAATTTGCGTCCCTTAAAGTCCTTTACATTTCTATTAAAAAATCACGTTTACCCCTTACTTTTTCATACCCTACCTAGCTATCACATCATACCTTTTTCTTAATAATCTACTCATCACATCCTACTTTTACGCATCACATCAAGTGTATTTTTGGAAAGTCAACACCAAAATATCCCTCCCTTATTTTCCCAAAAAAGTCAATATGCACCAATCTTTTTGGGACGGAGGAAGTAATTTTTAGTTATGAATATGTGATTCGTGAAATTTAAATTTTCTTTTACCGAAACAAATTAAACCGAGTAACAATTTATTTTCTTGAATTCTATGAAAATCAAATTGAGTAGCGGTTTTTTTAAGACGGAAGGACTATTGTAGATATGTCAATAATGTCATATTTATTCTCCGTCACGCATAGATATTTTAAGTAACTATTTATAGGATCAAACTTAAATCACTTTGATTGCTTATTTTTATTTCATAAAATAAAATAGTCTTGTCACATCTTGTTTTGTAGGTTTTTTCATGTAATTTTTTAAAATATAAATTTTATTTTAAAATTTTACACCTACAATAAAAAAATGAACTGAAAATAAAATCGGTTAAGTCTCATAATGTGTGACGGAAAAATATTTAGGGGACAGAGGGAGCATGTAAAATTTACAAATAAATTTATACACTTAAAGTTACATTTAAATTAAAGTTCCATAAAACAAACAGTGATAAATGACCATATTTATAAATCAAATGATCGACTAAAGTAAATAGGATCGGATTATTTAGATTTTGAAACTAAATAGGTGGTATTCTAGACTAAAACTTTTTATTTATTTTTCCTCTCATTTTAATTGTAGAGGCACTCTATATATGTTGTATGGAGACTCGTTCGTTTATGCCTTCTCTCCCTTGTATTTTTACATGTTTTTTTTGTTGGTCCCAATACTTTATTTGTCATCTTCTTTTATAGAATAATTATGCATTCAATTCATATTCTTTCAATATTTTCTGAATACGTTTTTAAAACGTCATTTAATTTGTAATGTCACAATTTGAGTTGTACTCATACTAATCAACATTATACTTATACTATCCATATCCTTTGATGATCTAAACTTTTTTATTTTTTTACATTTTGACATTTTAGACAATTTTTACATGTTTTAACGGTAAATAAGTACTCTGTTTAGCACTTTATACAATAATTTATACTCATATAATATATCAAAATTATATCTTAAAATACACTCGATTATGCGAAGTATTAAATTCACAAAATAATGAAAATAATTAAACATCTTTGATCCATCAATCTAAAGTAAATTAAATCCACCAAACTAATTAATACGGAGTACTTCGTTTAACAAGAAGAAAGATATCGTCATCATCATTATAAAAATGTTGTCGGAAAATGTTAGGTTTACAACGTTGTAATATCATCGGACCGCCGCCTTCAAGGAGTGACTTATTCTTAGAAAAGTTCTACTCTGACACCACCACGATGCCACTATCTTGCGGTCAACCGCTACCGGAGCCACCACGTGCTCCGGTCCCGGTGGCTTCTGCCACCACCAAAGACATCAAACACGATGACTTCGTGGTGGTGAAGTCCAGACAAAGCCGCCGCCGCCGCATGCGGCGGCTTCACGTGGTTGCGGCACAACGGGCACGTCATGCGCCCAGTGCCCAGCCACCGGTCCAAACAGGCCCTATGGAACACGTGCTCGCACCTCAACTCCCTAACCTCCTCCCCGCGCTCCACCGGGCACAGACACACCGCGCACTCGACCGCGGACCCGCCCTCGAACCGCCTCACGGCGGGCCCCACGGCCGACGCTTCGAAGACGCACGGCGGGCGTCGTCCCGCCTGGCAGAAGGACTGGAGGAGGAGAAAATCCCAAGCCCATTTGAGCTGTGTGGCTATGAATATGACATAGTTGATGAAAGATGAACTTGGGAGCATTTTAATGCTCTTCTTGCAAATGTATGTGAAGATTATACAGAATATGAAAAAAGATAGGGCTTGTGTGGGTGGTCTCATTCTTTAATTATTTCCTCTTGTTTTTTTTCTTTCTCAAGGAATTATTTTGATTTAGGTTCTAGTGGTTTGGGGTATTATATATATAGAGAGATGGAGAGTGAGAAAGTGGGGAAAATATATATTAATGGGACAAATTAAAGAAATTCCATATATATTATTTTTTGAGTCAAGGTTTTCAACTAATTACAATAGTGACTTGTATATACTTGCACGAAATTTCTATGTACCCTCTCAATTTGTGGTCAATTTGTGGGGGCAATATATCTTCCACAACTTCATTTATTGTGAGTTTTTTTATTTTATTTTCATTTTAAAGAAATTTTTTTGGTCGTTTTTATGTATAATGTTTGTGTTTAAATTCTAGTAAAAAGCAACATTTTATGTTACGTTGTACTAGTGTTTATATATTTCATTGAATTTTTGTAATATTTTATTTCTGAACTTTCCAAAAATTGCACGGATTTCCTTTTAACTCTAAAAATAACACCAATGATCCATTAACATTTAAAAATGTTGCATTTATAATCACTTTGTGCTAGATTTGAGAATGTGTTAGTCACACGTCCGTAATATGCAATTATAGGTTCATCTAAAGCCATATATAAGACATGCAATGTGAGTTCTATAATATGCTTTTCTCAAACATTATCTTTTACTCCTCTCCGGTCCTAAAATCATGGGAGTTATTGATTTTTAAGAGATTTAAGGGAAATATATTTTGGTATTGAATTTCTAAAAAAGTCCTTTTGATGTGATGGGTAAAAGTAAGATTTGATGAGTAGATTATTAGTAAAAAGATATGATGTGATAGGTAGGGTATGAAAAAATAATGGGTAAAATTAACTTTTTAATAGAAATACAAAGTGTTTTTTGGGACGGATGAAAAAAGAAAGGAGAAAATTTTTCAGGGACGGGGGAGTATATTTTTAACTCTTAAATCGATCGCCTTCTTCATCAATCCATAAAATCTTCATGGATTGATGAGCGCTTTATTAACACACTTCCAAATCTGTACAGAGACACCATTCAAGCAACGTGATATTTTTAAATGTTTAGTGATCAGTATTGTAATTTTTGGAATTTATGAAAATTTGCGTAATTTTTTAAAAGTTTGAGGGTAAATGTCACAAAAAATTCATATTTCATCCCTCCTAACTTTTTTTAATACGGAGTATAAACTATTTATATCTCTCCTAATTAAGTTCTAACATAAATTAAATGCCTATTATTGGAGAACATTTAAATTCTTTCAAAACGGAATGTCATAAATATAAACCAACTCGATGCAATGAAACCCAACACGATCCAAGGTGAGAAACATAGATATAGAAAGTTCATTATTGAAATGAAATAAAAAAAATTACCAATTTGTATCATTCTAATTATTTTGTACTCCCTCCGTCCCAAAAAGATATACACCTTTCAAAAAAATTGCGTCCCACAATCTCCTACTCATTTTTATTAAAAAACCACTTTTACCCCTTACTTTTTCAAACCCTACCTATCACATCATACATTTTTTCTAATAATCTACACATCACATCCTACTTTTACCCATCACATCAAGGGTATTTTTGGAAAGTCAACACAAAATTATCTCTCCCTTAATTTCAACTTTAGTCAAAACGTGTAAATCTTTTTGGGACGAAAGTAGTATTATTTATACACTAAAACACCTAATGTTATATCCTATATGTAGTGGTATTTAACTGGGTAGTTGTTGTTGTAGAAGACAAATTTAAAAAAAACAAAATAAAACATAAAAAGTTATGCGTTCCATGTTTATATGCTAAAATAAAAATCTATAATATCAATAATATCAACATATAATATCAAATATCCAAAAAAAATGAGTATAAGTTGTCACAATGTAATAGTACCGAGTTATATTTTTTGAATAAAAATGTACAAATTTTATTTTGCGCATATAGTTTATATATTATCTCTAGCAAGTAGTTTTAGTAAAGTCGAACCACACCACTTTTCGAATTGGACAAAAAAAACTTTCACATTTTTTGTTAGGAGCAATTTTTCTAACACTGTCAAATCATGATTTTGCCTATCGGCCAATTTCAAGTTCGTACTCCGTACTTGTTTGGCTGAGACTAAATTTATTTTCAAAATTGCTAAATCTAACTGGTGTGACCCCTAATTGTCTTGCACGAGAAATTCTAATTTTTTAAATTAGGTGCAAGTGAAATTCGAACTCGTGACTCTATGATCAACAAGACTTGTTACGATATCTAAGAACTAATTAACTCAATCATAAACTTAAACATGTGATTGTCGCTCAAGAAAAGTCCTATACTGATGGGTATATTACATACCCTGGTATTCCCATCGGTACTGAGGGGACCAGTCAACCACATGGTCAGGTGACCGGTCACAGGTTTAGTCTTCCAGCATCAGCTTTGTAGCTATTTTGGAGACAGTGTTGGATGACCGGTCACCCCCGGAGTTAAGTGACCGATAACGGTTTCGGTCATAAATGTTAGAAGCTATTTTGGCAAAGGTGTTATGTTGGGCGACCGGTCACCCCCCGAGGTTAGGTGACCGGTCATGGTTTCCGTCTTCAAGGATGAACGTTGGAAGCTACTTTGGAGACTTTGCTGGGTGACCGATTACCCACGGGGTTAGGTGACTGGTCACTGCACTGGACTTCCTGTAAACCCTAAGGAATGAAGTTTCGGGTTGCATACAATTTGACCGGTCGCACTTTTGGGTTACGACCTGGAGGTCACGGTCGGACGGATCCACCGCCCCCAAACCCTAGTATATAGGAGATCTGCAGAGGGACCCACAACCATCACTCAAAAGATCAATGTGGGAAAGTCGTTTGGCACCATCCTAGATTTATATTCAATCCATATATTCTGATTGTATGTTGATGAATGCTGTCTGATTGTTTGTTCTTAAGTGAGCAGCTTCCATGCACCTACTTAGCCTCCTCTACTCTATAAATAATACTCCCTCCTGTCCTAAAAATATGGAAGTTATTGATTTTTAAGAGATTTAAGGGAAGTGTATTTTGGTATTGAATTTCTAAAGAAGACTTTTGATGTGATGGTAAAAGTAGGATTTGATGGGTAGATTATTAGTAAAAAAGTATGATGTGATAGGTAGGGTATGAAAAAGTAAAGGGTAAAAGTGACTTTTTAATATATAGAATTAAGAAGTGTTTTTTGGGACGAGTGAAAAAAGGAAGCAAGGTTTTCAGGGATGGAAGGAGTATGTGATAGAGAGAGGAGAGGACATTCACTTCTACTTCCACAATACCGAGAACACTCTAGAGAAAAAGTAAGAAATATATTGAGACTCGGGAGACTTATCCCGATTTAAGTGATTCTTTGTTGTGTTTGTTACTCTTGTGCTTATCTTTACTTACCTGATCAGGTCTCCCTAACCCGACCCGATTACATACTTTTCTTATCCGGTGGAATTTACACTAGTTCAAAACATATTTTGTCACTATTATAAACTAAAATAAATAGAATTATATTTATAGAATGTCAAAAATTTAGAATATATATGAGTCTGTGCGAAACACGGAGTTAACACTAGTATTATTGGAAGATGGAGTATAAGGTTACTTATACGAATTAATTACAAACAACTCATACAAAAAAGGATGGACCCCAAATCCTGAGGGCCCCTTCAGATCCAGTCAGACGGTCACTGAGAGGAGATAAACTAAAGGGAGAATGACCAAAGTAGGACTAAAATATTGAAAATATACCAAAATAGGACTTTCATGTTTTTATTCTCGAAATTGGATTTAAAATGCATTTAAATTACCAAACATGGTCATGCATATATACATTACCAAAAAGTATAGTAATGTGCACATGTACAGTGTCACATTACCACAATGCGAAATCCTATTTCAGGAATAAAAATATGAAAATCCTATTTTAGTAATTTTATTTATGTTTTAGTCCTATTTAGAATGATTTCTATAAACTACTCCTTCCGTCCCGTTTTAAATCACCTGTTTTGACTTTCGGGCATATTTAAAGAAAAGAAAAAATAGAGTTGATTTTTCGAAATTGTCAGTACTTTTTAAGAGGTATGACGATGAATGAGAAGATAAAGTGGAGAAGAGTGACTTATTTTAGAGTTAGTTTAAGTATTTTACTCTTAAAAGTTTACGAAAACAACTAACAGGCAACTTATTTTGGGACGGAAAAAAAGGGCAAACAGGCAATTTAAAATGTGACGGGGGTAGTAAAATTTAATTGCAGATTGGTGACAAAGAGTTGAAGCTTGCACCTAATACTTGAAAAGGTCTGCTTAGCATAGTTTCACAAACAACTCATATATAAGAGATCACAAAACGATTATTCTTTGTACTTTGATTTCACTAATAATATTTACATGTCACCCAAAAAAGGATTACAAAAAACCAAAGACTATTAAACAAAATCGCTATGAATTGAAGAAATAAAAACTAGTAGGAGTAGTAGGCTGTCTAGGTACAAGAAATTAAAGAGTTTAGGGGAAGGTATGAGTTAATAATGACAATGCATGTGTAGTGTCGAAGACACGGACTAATATTCCCCCCCCCCCCCCCCCCCCCNACCTGGCCCGGAGGTCGATCCGGAGGAAAGGACGGGTTTTTCCGAGTTTTTCTGAGTCAACTCGGTTTTTTTCGGGTTTTCAGGGGTTGGACTGGACAAGCTGTGTGTCCGAGTCGCTGTTCGACCGATCGGACCATCCGATCAATCTGGGTTTAAAAACACTGCGGAGTACTACCTCCCTCAAAACAAAAGAGGGGGGGGGGGGGGCGGATTTGCTAGGATACTTCAAGTCAGTGTATCCTAGACTATATCAGTTTCTCACATATACACATAGACATTCACTACTCTCTGTATTTGACAAGGTAGTTATGTAATTTTGCATGTCTGTGATGAAAAACTGGTGTACTTTTGAAGTATCTCTAGGTTTTTTCTGAAAAAAATCATTAGTATTTGACTTTTTTTTAATTAAACTCTTTTATACTTTGACTATAAATTTAAAAGTGAATTCTCAAAATGGTCTTTTCAAATAAAGCGTTTTTTAATTAGTGCTCAATAAACATTAATTACCTGCACGATTTTTTATAATTTAGCCGCCACCCACTTAATTTGAAAAGATCATTTTGAGAACTTATTCAAAGTTTAGATGATAAAAAATACTAAAATATCCTTCATTTAACTGTCATTTAATAGCCATTTTTTACAGAGGGTCATTTAGGGAATATATCTCAATTACAAAGGACCATGTTAGTAATTATTGCTTATTGAAGACTAATATGGAAAAATAATTCACCATTTGAAAAAAAACTCTAGATTTAAGTACAATTAAGAAAAGTAAACAAAGAGGTTAAAATAAATGGTTTTAAGTTAAAAAAAATATAAAGTAATAAATAAATAAATCAATGAATGAATATAAATTATGCGGATTAATAAAAAAATAAATAAAATTAATATATAAATAAAAAATGAAACGAAAATAAAAATAAGAATAAAAATATTAATTTTCATTTGACCTGTTAATTACTATCTTTTATATTTACTTTTACTTTTAGTCCATCTAAAATATTTTTTTATTAAGTCATCCCTGTAGAATAATTTACTTTGTAAATAGTCCTTTTACAATTTGTTTTAACTCTAGTGTTAATGTTGAATTTGTTTTAAGTCCCTAGAAAATTAGTAATTTTTTTATTCGTCTAAAATATTTTAAATGCAAAGCGATTTTATTTATGGTCCTCTTAAACTATAGCAAATTAACTTTATGTTGGTGTGATGATCATTTGTAAAAAACAAAGTGTTTCAAGATGATTTGATTAAAAAATATTTTAGAGAGACTCAAAGTAAAAATCATTGATTTGATGTGGATCAAAAGCATATTTAACCCTTTAAGAGATTTAAATTTTGGGTTTGGCTTTGTAAGATGAAAACCATGAAATTGTTATTTGGGTAGGCCCTAATAAAATGATTCTACTCAGCCCAGCCAAGCCCAGTCAAGCCCAACCCAATCCAAATAGCTTAAAAAGCCTGGTAGGACACCTACCCCAGTCGCACAGCCCCACAACATATTCTATCTGCGGGCTTCCCTCTCAATTATTTTTACAATTTGCGTTACCATTTAACTCTTGTCTGGAAATAACGTTTTCGATTAGTTTTAGGGTCTGTTTGGTATATAAAATTGATAAAATTCGAATTGAATTGAAATTGAAATTCCATGGGATTCAATTCCATAAAATTGAATTCACCAATACTAATTCATTTTTTGAACTATCAATTCCAAATCCACATAAATTTTGTGCTACCAAACACCAGAATTGGAATTAAAGATCTCAATTCTAATTCCATAGTTTAAATTCCGTGTACCAAACGGGGCCTTAACATTTTGGATAAAATTTTAATGGCATTTTTGAATATGCTAACGCTAAAGACTATCATCAGATAGTCTTTTAAAACGCTAATGTTAATCTTTAACTTGATGACAAATGAAGCCTCAGTTTGTCTAGATTTTGAATGGAATTTGTTGCATATTTGAATTTTTTGGGTACTGGTTTTTTATTTAATGGGCCCATGTAGCATCCTGTTTTCTTATTTTCCTTCATCATTATGGCTGGTGAAACTTGAGCAGAAGTTATTTTTTTAGTGTGTTCACAATTGATGATTTTCAATTGATAATTTTTGAACTGCTAATTTCTTTATTTCAATTTTCCAGTTTCTTACTGCTTAAACTTAATTGTTTTTACTTCTTTTCATTGTTTCATATTTTCTGTATGATTTTCAATTTTTTTTTCTATTCTCATTTCTTTTGATTTTTTCATTTTGCTCGCTCATTGCATGATACAGTGTACAATTTTTTTTCTTTTTTATGGTCATTTTCTTTATTGTTGTTTTTCTCTTTTTCTTTTTTTCATAGATTTTTTTCTCTCTTATAAAGAAAAAATACCAAATAAGAATATTCAAAAGAATTAAAATGAGGGGAGTCTAAGGAGAAGAAAAAAAGAAATGAGGACCAATAATGTTGAAAGTGGTGGTCACCTAGTAACGAACAAAATGATTATTAGTGAAAAGATCGTTTAAGTTTACTCCCTCCGTCCTAATTCTTTCTTCCCAGTTTGACTTTTCTCCATTTTTAATTTTTGGCTTTGAATTCAAATTTTACTTTCCTTAAAAAAGATTCTTTGAATTTTTTTTGCAATCATTCAAAATATAGAGTTAGAAGATAATTGGTGTAAATACATGAGGGTATTAATGTCATTTGTCATCTTTTTTTCTAATGGGAAGGTAGTTTTAGGACGGAGAAAAAGGAGAAGTGGGAAGAAAGTTTTAGGACGGAGGGAGTAAAAAGTTTTGAATTTTTGGTAATAAACCAAAATTTTTGTGAAAGCTCAGATACCGTTGTTGAAATTTACCGTGTAATTGAACATAATCAAGGTTTAATCATGTTTTTATCTATTTTGTTAATCATTTGATAAAATAATATAACTATTTTACCTCTTGATTGGTAGAATTTTTAATGGTGTTTTATACCGTAGTATAAAGTAATATATCCTTCATCCCACATGGATCTTTTGATTACGCATTACAAGGTTTGATTGATTTTATTTTCAATTCGATGTATTCAATTTTAGGAAGTGGCGGAATCAGGATCTAACACTATTGTGTGCAAAGTAGATAAGAATATAAGATGTTTGTGTCAAAGGCATTTTGTATAAAAAATAGGTCTCAAAGGCATTTTGTATATAAAAAAATTAAGTTGGCAGTGACTATAATTGCAGTCACTTGCTCCCACTTGGGTCTGCTCATCATTGCAAGTGTAAATAAAATTTAAAAAATATAAAATTTACATAATAAAAAATCACATAAAATGTTTTACAGATCAAGAAGTGACAAGACACAAGACTATGTTTTTTAAAATAAGTATGTAGTAAGACTGTAAAAACAAGTAAACAAAGTTAATTAAATTTGAAAGATATATGAAAAACAGAAGAAATATATAATTTTTATGTTTTAGTTTAATACCAAATTTTAAATATATTAAGTTGAAAACAATTTTTGACAAATATCATAAGTTGAAACAAATTATTTACTGAGGTAATTCGTAAATTGGAAGGAAGGTGTAAAAGCCATCATTAATTTCTGTGTGGGCCAAAGGAAGATGATGAACGAACTATCATAAGACGACTTGAGGGACGACCGGAAAGTGTCCAATTCCCTCTAAAAGTTAAATCTTTGATCTGTTATATCAATAATAATTTAAAAAAGAAAATCAAAATAAAAAAAAATTTCCTTTAATTTTTAATCCCTCCGTGATATATCTTTCTTCTTGTTTGAGTTTTACGATCTCTAATACAATATTTTAACTATTATCTCTACTATTATATGAAAATAGAATATAAAAGTATGATGCTTCAAAATATTTCAAAATAAATCTATTTATATTAAATTTATATCACAGCTTAATATATTCTTTTCATTATTTGTAGTCAAATTTTTTAAAATATTGATTACAAAAATCAAAACAGAAATTAGAGATATGAGATGGAAGAAGTATAAGACATAAAATGGGAAAGAGATTTTGCTCGGTCTAAAATACTACTCCCTTAGTACAAAAAAAGAATAACACGAATCATTACTCAAATATCATGAGTTTTTTTACTTATTTATATTTTTTATCGATTATTTGATAAAATAAAAAATATTGACATTTTTTATTTTGAAAAATTTTGGCATAATTTTAATTATGTAAACTTTATTTTTATTTTTCATACCATTCTTTAAATAAATGAATTTAAAAAAGAAAATGTGGAAGTTTCCGTGGAAATGCGTGGGAAAAGGGAGCATTTGTTTCCGTGGAAATCCGTTTTATGCGGACTATATGTCTTCAATCGTTTATACACTCCCCAATCAAGGGTAGGTAGAATTTTCATACGATTATACTCCCTCCGTCCCAAAAGGATTTATACGTTTCAAAAAAATTGCGTCCCACAATCTCTTACCCATTTCTATTAAAAAACCACTTTTAGCCCTTACTTTTTCAAACCCTACCTATCACATCATACCTTTTTCCTAATAATCTACACATCACATCTTACTTTTACCCATCACATCAAGGGTATTTTTGGAAAATCAACACAAAATTATCCATCCCTTAATTTCAACTTTAGTCAAAATGGGTAACACTTTATGGGACAGAGGGAGTATGAAATACTCCGTATAATGCATCTCTTTAAAGGATTACGTACTCTCTCAAGTCTTAAAAATATTTTCTCTTTTACGGAGTAACTTTTTCTTGGTTAAAGTGTAATATCATTTGATCATAAATTGTGATAAAATATATTTAATTATAATATAAATTTAGTATAATTGGGTTCATTTTAAGATATAGTTTTGATATATCAAATTTTATATCGTTTATTCATTTAAATTATGTTTAATTTGTAATCAATGAGTGTCACTGTTTGATTAAAAAAATCAAAAGTGAAAAAAGTTTTAAGGACGGGGGAATAGTTGTTAAAAGTTACCCAAAAAGAAAAAAAATTATTTATCTTTACCCTTGTTATAATTCATCTGTTTCTTAAAACTTTCTACTTTTGACCTATAAAGAGTTTAAGAGAGAAATATTTTTATGTTGATTTTTTAAAAATATTCTTGATATAACGAGTAAAAGTAGAAAGTGATGACTAGATTATTACCAAATAATGAGTAGATGTGATTAGAGTTGGCAAATCGATCGGTCAGTTCGGGTTCGGTCACTTCAAGTTCGGGTTATTTTGGGTTCGGATCAATTCGGGTTCGGGTTGAAAACTGTATGTTCATGACCCAGTGTCATCGGGTTCGGGTCAACCCAACGGGTTATGATTTTGGTTTTGTAAACTTTTAAATTCACATTAACACTTACATTTTCTATTAAATAAATTTAAAATATCAAAAAAAATGTATTAAATCTATTAGATTATTTTAAACTATGAAGTAATTTTTAGATATATAAATCAACATAAGGAATTTAAAAAATGCTTAAGTTTTGGAAAAAAGAAAGATAATTATGCAATATCATTAAAATTTTGTCTGAAAATATAAATTTATACACTAAAAACGAGTAGTAAAGTACACGCTTTTTGAAAAATTCTTACTTTAGCGGGTCGGGTTCGGTCGGGTTTGGCCCATTTTTAGCGGGTCATTTTGGGTTTGGTCAACTTCAGGTTCGGTCAACAAAGCCTTTGTTCAAAACCCAGTGTTTTCATGTCGGATTTTGGGTCAAAAACAGGTCTGGTCATTTTTTGCCATGTCTAGATGTGATAGATAGTATAAAAATGTTTTATGGGACCGAGAGAATATATATAATGCATCACTATTAAAACTAAATTTATTTTTTTCTTTTCTAACATGTACGGAGTTAAAAATAAATTTCACGTACTGTTTAAGGATGAGCCAAGGTGTCATACCTGCCTCAGACCTATTTTTTCGATTGTCCAACATTCTTAATTTTTTAATATGTATATACTTCGTATTATATTCGAGTATGTTTTTTATAAAAAATAAAATTTTAAAGTAACTATTTCAATATTTTTTAGGTAACTATCATTATACTTAGTTATAATACTATAATTTTATCATATGCATTACTAGAATATTAATTATTCAATAAAAGAGGTTTATATAATTCAATTCGTGAGAGCGAAGACTTATTAATATTTTCTGTCATGTTCTGGACATCAAATTTCCTTAGCCGGTCCTCGGGGTAATCCTTTAGTGAAATTTAATTTGCAGTGAATAGGATTAAAACATAAGTCATTTTTCAATGTAGGACTTAAACTTTTTTATTTCCTAAATAAGACTTAATAATGACTATTGAGAAAAATAATGTCTAAGTGATGTTAGACATTTAGTTGAATAATGACTAATAGATAATGACCAATGGTCCTACATTGGAAAAAAACATATAGTCCTATATTGAGAACGTCATTATGTTTTAGTCCTATTTAGGTAAATTACCCAATCTTTTATGGGACGGAGGGAGTGTTATATATATATACATGAAACCCCAAACCTAAATTAAAGAAAAAACTCTTACAAGGGAAAAGAAGAAGAAGAATAACAGAGAATGAAACCAAACACTACACAAGCAGCCCTCTCCTTCTTCATAATCACTATAATCTTCACTTACATTTGCAAGAAAACCATTAAAATGCTCCCAAGTTCATCTTTCATCAGCTATGTCATCTTCATAGCTACACAGCTCAAATGTGCTTGGGATTTTCTCCTCCTCCAATCCTTCGGCCTGGCGGGACGACAATGGCCGTACATATTCGAAACCTACGATGTGGGGCCCGCCGTGAGGCGGTTTGACGGCGGGCCCGCGGTGGAATGCGCGGTGTGTCTGTGCCCGATGGAGCACGGGGAGGAGGTTAGGGACTTGAGGTGCGAGCATGTGTTTCATAAGGCCTGTTTGGACAGGTGGTTGGGCACTGGGCGCCTGACGTGCCCGTTGTGCCGCAACCACGTCCTGCTGCCGCGTGCGGCGGCGGCTTTGTCAGAGCTCCGCCACGACGAAGTCATTGTGTTGGATGCCTTTGGCGGTGGTAGAAGCCGAGACCGGTGCACGGGGTGGCTCAGGTGATTTGATCAAACAAGATTCTATCTACGAGCAGTATGTAGCATTCTATAATCGCTTGGAGTCAAATTCAACACATACTACACTAATGAGTATGAAAGCTACTAATAAAGAATATGTGTAGATAGAAAAAGAATGTGTTAAAAATATCAAAACAAGAGTGTTACTCCCTCCGTCCCATAAAGTGTTACCCATTTTGACTAAAGTAGAAATTAAGGGAGGGATAATTTTGTGTTGATTTTCCAAAAATACCCTTGATGTGATGGGTAAAAGTAGGATGTGATGTGTAGATTATTAGGAAAAAGGTATGATGTGATAGGTAGGGTTTGAAAAAGCAAGGGGTAAAAGTGGTTTTTTAATAGCAATGGGTAGGAGATTGTGGGACACAATTCTTTTGAAAGGTGTAAATCTTTTTGGGACGGAGGGAGTATTATTTTTATCCTTTGTAAAGGATCTTGAAAGTGTGAATGTGGGCCGTGTAGTGGTGGATTGATGGTCAACAGTGGTCAACACGTACTAGCTACCCGCGGCGGCACTCCGATGGCAGTGGGGGGTGACAATTAGCACGGCGACAGTATGACTGTGTAAACTTTTATTTAGATTACAAAAAAATGTCGTTCCTATTTTAGTCTTTTCATTATCTTTTGCTCATATTTAAAAATTCTCCCTTTCGACAATTTTGATAGTACCACTATATTTTTCTTTATGCCATATCAAGTAACCATTATGACGATATGCACAAACATTCATTGTGTGTCTGTAGAAAAATCATTACTTATATTCGTCTGTAATAAGTGATTTATTCGTGAATTGAACTACTTAAAATTTACACCATTTTTTCTCTACTTTCTCTCATAAAGAGCGTTAGAATATGGATTTTAGTTGCACCATAACATTTTGGGTCTGTGATTAGGGGAGGACACGGTAACGGTACGGTACCGTGACCGGCAACGGTACCGCCGGTACCCGCCACCGTCACCGCCGGCCGGGACGTTCCACCGGTTCCGGAACCGCCTCATCCGGTACCGGTTCCGGAACCGCCTCATCCGGTACCGGTTCCGGTACCCATTTTTCGGTACCGGCACCGGCGGTTCCGGTTCCGGTACCGTTATTAAATTTTTTATTTTTATTTTTTATTTAATTCTTTCCTTTATCAATTTCATTTTTAGATTTTTTTATTTCATTCTTTTCTTTAACAATTGCACATTTACAATTTTCCATTTTAAAAATTTAATAAAAAAGCAAAAAAAAAAAGAAAAGAAAATTGGGGGTGGCCGAAACTGGCCGGTTCGGTACCGGAACCGCCGGTCCGGGAACCGGAACCGGTACCGGCCGGTCCGGTACCGGTACCGGTACCGGTACCAAGGGGTGGCGGTACCGGAACCGGAACCGTCCCGAAACCGTACCGTGTCCACCCCTATCTGTGATGCGTAATGGTTACAAAATAAAATTAATGAATGTTATTCGAATCGGTTCAATTTGGTAAAAATTGAAATAAAATCAGCTTGGTGAATGGTTTTATGTAAACAAAAAAAATCAAACATAAATTGAAAAAATGATTTACAGCCCCCTCCCATCTTCTACTTTTTTTTTTATTTTCGTTTCTCTTTTTTTCTTCTTCTTCCTTTTTTTGTTGTTTTTTTTCTTTTTCCTTTTACCGTTTTCTAATTTTTTTCTTTTGTTCCTTTTTTCAACCTTTTATTTATTTTTGACTTCTTTTCCGTTTTTTCACATTGCTTTTTTCTTTCTTTCTTTTTGCATTGTTTTGTTTTGTTTTTAGTTTTTGGTTTTGCTCCCTCTCTCTCTCTTACCTTTTTGATTATTTTGTTTTGTTCCTTCATTTTTCAACATTTTGGGTTTTCAAATATTTCATTTTTCTATTACCTAAACTTAATTGTCGTATTTCTTTTCATTTTCTCTTCTATTTTTATGTTTTCTTGTTTACTTTTCACATTTTTCGGTGTTTTTGTTTGTGTAGACATTTTTTTCTTTATTTTCATTTTTCTGTTTATTGTTGTTTTTTTTCGTTTTTGGGGGTTTCTTTCTTTTTTCGTTGTTTTTGTTTTCTCTCGCTTTTTCTTTTCACTACTTTTTATTAATTTTAATTTTTATCATTTTTGTACGGAGTATTTCTTAAACTTAATTATTTTTTATTTGTTTTCATTTTCTTTTTTTCATTTTTTTAGATTCTTTTGTTTCCTTTTCTCGATTTATGTTTTTTTGGTTTGCTCGCCACTCCATAATATGGTATAGATTTTTTTTTAGCACGATGTAGTTTTATTTTATTTTTTCATATTCCTTGTTATTTGTTTTCTTTTTTTCTTTTTTTCTCTTTTTCGTTGTTTTTAATATCTTTCTCCTTTCGCTAATTTTCTTCTTTTGTTCATTTTTCAACATTTTTTTGTTTTTGATTCTTTTTCTGACCCATAGGTTTTTTTTTAAATATTCTCATTTTTGTATTTTCTAAACTTAATTTTTTTAATTCCATTTGATTTGCTTTAAAATGTATACTCCCTCCGTCCCCAAATAAACTTCCTCTTTCGTTTTTTCTTTGTCCCCAAATAAACTTCTCTTTTCCCTTAAAAAACCCCTTTTACCCCTTACTTTTTCATACCCTACCTATCACATCATACCTTTTTACTAATAATCTACCTATCACATCTTACTTTTACACATCACATCAAGGGTATTTTTTGAAAGTCAACACAAAAATATTCCTCCCTTAAATCCTCAAAAAGTCTAAAATGGAAGTTTATTTAGGGAGAAGGAACAAACTAGGAGTAAAACATATACCATATCCTTAAAATAGGAGTTCAAACTTAAACTCCTCTAAATAGGAGTAAAACATAATTAATAAGACAAAAAATGCTCCCCACACGCACATTGTTTTTTAAGAGGCATGAACCTATACTTAAGGAGCACAACAGATTTATTTTAAGATGCACGAGACTATACTTAAGGAGCATTGCAGATTTATTTTAAGATGCATGCGACTATTTTTTTTTTTGCATTCATGTTTTTTATTTTTTTTATTTTTTTCATTTTTTATAAAAAGTTAAAATAAAGATTTTAACTTAATTAATAAAACAAAAAAAAAATACTCCCCACATGTGTTGCATTTACGGCCAATACCAGAGGTAAAATTTGGCCAATTTCACAACAACATGCTACCGACATCGAGGCCCACTACTGCAATCGTCGTCGAAGGTGATGCCCACCGCCGCCATCGTCGCCGCCACATACCTACCACTATCACTTGAATCTCCACCACTTCCGTTCTCTGCTCCGCCGCACCGCTACAAACGAAACCTACCATTGACGCCTTTAATTTTTCGTCGTCACCGCTGACGATATCATTGCTATATACCATTATCAACAACACTACCATCACAATCTATACCATTGTCGCCACAGTGCCACATTAATAGTAAATACAGTGTCAAAGAAAGACATAATAATATCAAACATGACACCATGTAATGTCACATATGACAATATATAATACCATAGATGCCCATATAATACCACATATGCGCATATATAATGTTACAGAGTACAATGTTGCACAATGACATAATGTCAAACCAAATCCAATGACACTGTGTAGTAGATACGTGAAATGTAACTTAAACTCCTATAAGAGTCAAAACATAAAACCCCCAAAATAGGAGTTGTTGACTCACCGTTTGCCACCGCCAAGATATGCCACTTTCATCACTCATTGCTCCTGTTTTCGTCGCACATTGCCGGCATCACTAACCCCCACAGGTGTAGTGCCATGGTGCTACATGGAGAAAAAATAATTCATACAGTGTCAGTCGAAAATACAATGCTAAAAGTGACAACATACAGTGACAAAGATGACATTGTAAGATGCAAAAACATAAAATTTTAGGTCAATCGAAAACAAAATATCAAAGATGTCAATGCACAGTGACAAACGTGGCTTTAAAAATGCCAAAAGTTCAATTGTACTCGGTGATACATGTGCATCCATCGAGTCCACGAAGTCATTAATTATGGGAAGAAGACAATTAAAATAAACAAAACACAATCTCTCCATTGTTAGCTCTATGCCAAAAAAACAAAAAAAAAATCACCCCACCAATAATAATAATAATAAAAGAATCCCAATAAAGAAGAAAGAAAACAAACAAAAAGAGTTTGGATTGAAGAAGTAAAATATCTAGCCATATATTGGCATCAGCATGAGGTTATCATTAGTCAAACTTTGTTAGCACTTAATTTCGGCTAAAGAAGTCAAGATGGGTGGTGTTCCGTTTCTTCTCCAGGCGGCCAAACAATTGTAAAATAAATATAGTTAATTACTCCTATTTAGAGGAGTTTAAGTTTGAACTCCTACTTTAAGGATATAACACATGTTTTACTTCTATTTAGGGGGTTTTCTTGTTTATTTAGGGACGGAGGGAGTATTTTTTTAAGCCAAACACTGACACAAAATGCTAGTTCAATAAAAAAAATTTGCATTAACATTTTAATTTGTGTCGGTGTAAACCAACACATTAGCAAAAAATGTTAGTACATGCTTTGAGAGTAAAAATTAAGTTACAATTTTTTATGTACAAATAGCTTAATTCTTCTCTATGTGATAAGGAAAGGGGAATCCTCAAAATCTTCCGAGGGAAAATATACTCTGTACAAAAAACATAAGAGAAAATAAAAGAAAATAATAAAACAAGAGAAATGCTAGAGTCACAAACACTTCAATCACAAAATACACAATCCTGCTATTTGTGCAACTCACCAAGTAAATAAAATGATGCTAAATAATTAAAAAGTAAATATTTAAATATACAAATGGTTTTTGTGACTCTATCATTGCTCATAAAACAATTAGTGCAAGCAATACATAAAATTTGAAAAGGAATGAAAAATAAATAAAAAGTTTAAAAATAAACTAAAGAAAATCATTAATTAGCCAAATGAGAGAGAGACAAAAAACACCTAAAAAGATAAAATGAGAAAAAAAAATTGTACAAGAAAACAGAAAGGAAGATGAAAAGAAACAAAAAAAATGTTTAAGCAATAAAAAAATTAGGAAATTGAAATAAAAAAAATCTGTAGATCGACAAAGGAGCCAAAAGTAAAAAAAAATCAAAAACGAAGAAAAGAAAAAAATTTACTAGAGAAATAGAGCGAATACAAAATATGCATATGTGATTATCTCAAACTTTTTTTAAACTTTTTTATCTCTTTCTTTCCTTTTCATTGGTATTTTTTTTAATTTTTTTTCAATTTTTTATAATGTCTGAAATATAAAAAAATTAACATATACTCCATCTATCTCAAATCAAATGTTTCCACTTTTTGTTTTCTAGAATAATTTTTTTGGAAAGTTTAAAAAGAAAATTTAGAATAAAAATTAAAAACATGGAAAAACGAAATGAAAAAATTTGAAACATGCAAAAAAGAGTCTTATACAAAAAGGAATTTTCAGAGCATCTAAAAAAGTCTTTAGAATTACGATGTCAAAAAAAATATTCTTTTTTTATTTTTTATTTATTTTATTTCTTACTCCCCCGTCCCAATTTTATTGCAAATTTTTTTCTCTTATCTCTTGATAAATTTTGTTTATTTGTGTTTTCATTGATTAGTTGGTAAAATAAATTTTTATTTTTCCCTATTAATTTGTAGAATTTTTGATGTAGTTTTTTAATATATACTACCTCCGTCCCAGAGTATTTGTCCACTTTCATTTTTACACACCATCCAATACACTTCTTTAATCAATTTTATCTTGTAATTTGTATATTAAAAAATTATAGAAATTATATATTAATAATCTACTCCCTCCGTCCCATAAAACCTTTCTCCTTTCTTTTTTTATCCGTCCCACAAAACACTTCTCATTTCTATTAAAAAGTCACTTTTAACCCTTATTTTTTCATACCCTAACTATCAAATCATACCTTTTTACTAATAATCTATCCATCAAATCATACTTTTACCCATCACATCAAAGGACATTTTTGGATATTCAATACCAAAATACACTCCCCTTAAATCCCCCCTAAAAAGCAAAACTTCCATGTTTCATGGGACGAAGGAAGTATATGTTAAGACAAATCAAACAAGATCACACATGAGTATATTTATGCTTACACATTGAGAGAATTTGATGAGTCAAAGTGCTTAGATGAACAGTTCCAAAAGTCAAAACTGGACAAATATTCCGGGACGGAGGGAGTAATTTTGATTTTTTTTATCCAAATTGTAATTAAATTGATTTCAAAAGTCGCGGGGTTTTACCTCGTAAATCCAAATTTATAATCAAAATTGAAACGAAGAGAGTATTTTATTCATCGTTTTTGAGTTCTCAAAAAAAGTTTCTACTTTTTGATTTCGGAAAATAAAATGTTTTCACGGGAGAATGAATAATAAAAATAAGTTGAACAAGTGCTGAGTCGGTTAGAATGGGTTAATGGGCCATTGACAATAAAGAAGGCTAAATACAGCATTACTTGGACTAATATCAAATTACACAACTGTTTATAAAATATTTGGACAGAACTCATCTTAAAAATTGATTTGAACAATTGGTTTACATTGTGGGCTGGGCAGGGATTTCGTTTTCTTGTCATGGGTTTCTTTGGGCTGAACAGAGATTGATTGGGCTGGACCCGCTAAGGATTCTGCATTTGTGATTCAATGAAAAGACCCGTTTGCCTCATTTCATCCCCCTCCATCCAAATAGGCCCGTCTCAATTATTATTACTCCGGGTATTATTCTACGGAGTATTAGTCTCTCGCCAATTATTACTCCTCCTATTCCAGAAAATATGGAAGATTTTGATTTTAAGGAACTTTAGAGGAGTGTATTTTGGTGTTTGATTTCCAAAAATATTCTTGGATGCGATAGGAAAATGTAGAATTTAATGAGTAGATTAATAATGAATAGATCTGATGTGATTGATAAGTAAGAATTAAGAGCATTGACAATGACAAGACAAAAATGAAATGCCACACGGTGACATGGATGATTTCAACCAATAAAAAGTAACCCAGTCACCGTGTGGCAAATGAGTGGAATGTCGTAACATACAGTGGCAAGTCGTTATTTTTGTCTATTTTTGCACTTTTTTAATAATTTTTAATTATAAATAATTATTTTAAAAATCTATTTTATTATTAAAATATGTTTACTTCTTTAAAAAATATTTTTTTCAAAAATTACTAATATTAAAAATATTAAAAAAAATAAAAAATGAGAGAGTCATGCCTTGCACATGGAATGAAAAGTGGGGTGGAATAGTTATGGAATGCCATGATTTGAGTGGAATTTGCTGACATGACATGGCAAGGCATGGCATTGCCTTGCCATTGTGAATGCTCTAAGGCTCTTTTCCCAATTAGTGCTTGTTTTAAAAATTCATTCCCAAATAATGGTGGAACACAACAGTAGGAACTCAACCGTTTAGCTTTACTTTTTTGGTATATGTTTAAACAGCAATATCAATACATTAGACCACTGTAAATGGTCGTGAAGCCCGAGGCCTTGAATCGAAGCTTCAAAATTTCTTTCTCTGCCACGTCGGCTTTAACTTATCTCACAGTTTCATTGGAAATGGGTTTGAAGTCCTGTGGTTTCAAATTGAGGCTTCAAATCTTTATTTTTTTAATTTTTTAATACACAATTTGTAAACTTAAATTAATGAAAATTCATTAATTAATTAAATTTAAATGATAATAATTCATTAAATAAAAAAGTTACATTAAATAAAAAAGAACATTTCATTTAAAAAATTTATTAATAAAAAAACTAAGGCAAATTATATTTGACTTTGATCTATTTTTCTCTTCTCTCGTAAAGCATACGTTTGAAGCCCGTTAACGTATCAAGGCCAGTTTTCATTATTTCGTCCTCTTCCTTTTCTTGCATTTGGTTTCTCCCTCTCTTCTCCCCTAAACTTGAATACCCGTAGTTGTTCAACCATTGCCCGACTGATATCGTCATGAGAGAAAACAGAGCCAGATATTACAGAACCCGATGGAATAGATTTTCTATACCATGAAGTCTTTTAGAAAATCAGGCATTAAAACAAACTTTGTTTAGTACACATTTAATTCATCAAATATTATTTATTCTACTTTGGAATTTTTGTCTATATATAGTATTTCGATTCATGGGATAGATATATATTTTTTCCAAGAAAAAATGTTGAATTGAAAAATTTTTAGAATTGAAATTTTTTTTGTTCAATTCCCTGCGTCACACGGGTAAAAGTACTAGTAGCTGAATAGAGTGGAGAAAATAATTAATGATATTTAACATGTTAAAAATGGAAGGAGTAAATTTGCTCATATATGGGAGATTTATTTTGTTTTTGATGTAAATGATAGTTTTTTTAAAGTTTGTAGACTACAAACAAACTTTGTGGTCTTACATTCATTTCTTTTAAGTCAATCGACCGTGAGGTCCGTGATACTACCGGAACCTAACACACACCGCTCTTATTTAAACAGTTTTTTATTAGTATGGTATAAATCCTAAAACCGTTCATTTTTGAAACATAAACATAAATAATAAATGAATAACGAGTAATTTAAAAATAGATTTTTTTTCCAATTCATATAATATCACCCTATTAATAACTCTAAAAATATTGGTAATAGTAGTACTCCGTAATAAATATAATATCAACAATTTTAATGGAAGAATTTTAAAAATGAATAATACCATACAAAGTATTCCATATACGGTAAGATAAAATAGACATATACTTATTTGAGATACTTCGTATATAGTTTTGAACGATTCGGTCCGTGATAATCGACTTTAAATATTTGTATCACGATTCCATCATGTTTGATATCGATTCGGTTTCGGTTCGTGATGAAAAACAATTATATTTAAAAACACTATAAACGGTTCGGTACTATCACGGTCTAGTATGGTACCACGCAGTGGCGGATCCAGGATTGTGAATGACTGGGGGCAGTATAGCAAAGCGGGGGTTCGGGGGCAGAGCCCCCGTTTTTTTTTTAAAATGTACTTTATATCATGATGAAAAAATTAATTTTATATCAAACAAATTTAAAATAAGAAAAACAAAATATTTTAAAATTAGTAAAATTATACTCCATCCGTCCCAATTTAATTTATAGCGCCTGTTTCAGTTTACGATGTTTGACTGAAAATCATGGCCACGCGGTTGACACGGTCCTCTAATCAAATATTTTCTTCTTATTTCATCTCTTTAATTAGGGTGATACTCTAAAATCTTTTTTCTGTCTGAAGGATCCCACAGAAGATCACTTAAATCTATTTCTTTAACTATTGAAGGTACAAATGGTCCAGAATCATGTGTTGTCAGTGTTGAGGGGGACTTCCGTTTAAAAAACTTCTCCATTATCTAAAAACATAAAATGAAATATACTTTTTTACTAAATCTATGTCCAAAAATTAGAGAAAATTATTTAAATATTTCAATTGAGAATTAATATATTTTTAGAGACTAGAGTCATCAATTCATATGTTTTGGGACAATTATAAATTATAATTAATAATAATCAAGAATTCAACATTAGAAACAATTTCATCAAATAGAAAATTGAAATATAAAAACAAATTATTCAAAAGGTTTCACAAATTACACATAAATCTAATTTTCAGATTTACCTAATTATTTAGTTCACAATTTAAAAAAGGAGAGAAAATTATTTGGAAATACCTGGTGCCTGGTAGCTGGTGCTCGACTGCTCGGTGCTGCTCGGCGGCGATGCGGCGGACGGGCGACGGCGACACGGCGGACTGTTCAGGCTGTTCGGCAATCAGCAGAATCGGTCTTCAATTGCTCCGCTCCTCTTCTCGATTTCTCCAAAAGCAAAGGGAAGGGGGGAAATTCTTTTTAATTTTTGGGAATTTGGATTGGGCTAATTTTGGATGGGTCTCTAGCCTATTTAATTGTTTTGGGCCAGTGGGGGCAGATTTTTTTTAATTGGGGGCAATTATATATAACATTAAAAATATACATATATATATATTAAAAAAAAATTTCACTAGGGGCAGCTGCCCCCATATGCAATGCTGTAGATCCGCCCCTGGTACCACGTGAGTTGAGTTTTTTCCCACCTTTAATGATGACTTATGTTGGTTTACAAATTTATAAACAATAATTTGAATGATGTGTATATAAAATTATTCATTATCACATTTGACATTTTGTATTATGAGGGGCGACTACATGCACACACACACATATGAACTAATTATCAAATGTCTTATACGCACTCTCTCTGTCCGAAAGAGTATGTACATTATCTTTTACAAGAATAGTGAAAATAAGCACATACATTTGGCATTTTGTATTATCAAGGGTGACTATACATACATAAATAGACAATAACTTGAATGATATTTATATAAAATTATTCATTTTCACATTTGACATTCTGTATTATCAAGGATGTCTACACACACATACATGCATACATACATACATACATGCATGCATACATGCATGCATACATGCATACATACATACATACATACATATATATATATATATATATATATATATATATATATATATACTAATTATCAAATTGAAAATAAGCAAATAAAATATGGAAGTTGTGATTGTGTTAGTAGTAAATGAGAAAAACATCTTTAGGAAAAAGCACTAATTATCACTTATAAACCTTTAGCTTACATCTTTAGATTGCTAAACATGCATCACATGCAATAAAGAAAATTCCATTCATTTCAATTCTCAAAAAAGTATAAATTCTCGTGTATTACATCCACACTGGTTTTCAAACGATCATTGACATAAAAACTAACACAACCAACAAGTTTACACACTTCAATCTTTCTCCACACTTGTCTTCTATATGCATAAAGCAAAACCCACAGAGAGTGGCCTTCTTGAATTGACACTACAATTTCCCCAAAACCAGTGGTTGCAAAGGCAATGGAAAGAGATTTCTTTATCATCATACTCTCTTCCAATGGAATAGAAACACTTATCTTCTCCCATCTCATTCTTGATTTCTCCAAAGTCCATACATCCATATTACTCCTCTCTCCTGCCTCATGATGAACGTTGATGAGAGCGAGTCGACCGTCCAGTTCTATCCACCGTGATGCCAGTATCATCATCATATAGCTTTGGAAATGTAGCGTACGATGATCAATATCTGGGAAGGGCATCAATCGCATGTCCTCATCCCCAACTCTAAAAGCAATTATTTCTTGTTTCTTCATCCAACTTATTAGGTAGATAACACCGTCCACATGAACGCTCTCATCAGGGAAGCTGATAATAAAGAGAGAGTCCACCATGCACTTTGGGTGCACACAGACCTTCACACATAAAAATAAATTTAAAACAAAATAAAAGAAATACATTGTAATTGCTTATCAATCAAATAAAAAGGTTCATGTGCATCTTAGGTGCGTATAAATGTATGCCAATAATGTTAAAAATGAATTTAATCAAAAGGTCAAATGTATGACTGTAGCAAGAAAGAAATGTTTAACTAGGATTAAAACATGCATCATATAACAAAATGTATATGATCTTCCAATATTTTTTATACCAAAATAAAACTTATAATGCCAAATATATAATGAAAAAATGTGAAATGCTAATTAAGACATATTGCCAAATTAAGAGTGTTTTATAGTGGCAACACTTTAATTTTAGGATAAAAATATATAAGTTGCATGCATGTTTTAATCTTATTTAGATAGATAATATTATAAGACTTATATTCTAACATGCTCCCTCGTATGAAAGCAAGATTTTTTTGCTTAAGTCTCTCATGTGAATATTAATTTTTTAAATTTGAGTAGCGGTAAAATTTTAAACTTTGAATTCATCACATCTAGGTTACAAAAAACCTTGATACCATGTTATGAAACCAACTTAATAAAAAAACCCATATTTTTAAAGAAATCTACTTAAATATGATTAAAATATAAAACTTATTAGATCAAACTAGGACCTCCCATGTTTTTATCTTCTAAATAGAAGCATTGGGAATGTGGAATGCCACACCTTGGCAGATGACAGCATTTCAGTATTTTTTAGTAATTCTTCCGTCCCTAAAAACCTTTTATTCACTTTTCACCCGTCTCAAAAAATATTTTTACTTTCTGCCAAAAAATTATTTTTATCTCTATTAATTCTTAGCTTACCTATCAGCTCACATTTACTCACTTTTAATCTACTATCACATCATACTTTTATCTTTTACATCTAAGATCTAAGAGTATTTTTAGAAGGTGAACACAAAAATAACTTCCTTAAATCTCTTAAAAGTTAATATGAGAAAGATTTTGAGTGACGAAAGCGCATTAAATATTGAAAGTTTTTGGCATCATAAATCATATTTTCGTAGATATGGAATATATTTGAATCCTAGTTAGGGACCCGTTTGACAACGTTAGACATTAAATAGGATTTTCAAAATGTTATCTAACAACAACCTTTAACTTTAGTATTTCGAAATTTGATTTATATACTGATGGGAAATATTATCTAAATCGGACATCCTGGTCCAAATATCTCAATTGATATTACCATAATTAATTAACTTCACCAATTACTCCCCATAAATTACTCCATCATCACCCTAGTCAACTTCCTGCCATAATTACCTCCATCGTTCACTTCTTACCATATTAACGTACACCATTCACTCCCGCTCCTAAAATATCTCCACCATTATATCCCTCTCTATGACTACTTCCTCATCTCTCACTATAAATACAACTCTTCACCTTCAATATGGTGGAGGCCAATTCATGCCACTACACAACGGGGATACGTACTCTCTCTTCATATTATAGTTTTCTTCTCTAAACGAGCTACAAGCTCCATCAAAGGCTTATAAGCCAATATTATGTATTATGTACTACCATCGATATCAATAAAATCTCTTCGTAGGCATGGTACCACCAAAAAAGGCTCATAGTTTTCTCCCGATTTAGGTTTCAATATCAAAAATAGATAGTTCATATTTTTGGTGTTTGTTAGGTTCGTTTATTCTTTTGACATAGTAAAAAAGATAAAAGTGGTCAAATCAATTAACACCATCATTTGGCGCTACCCCCATGGGACAGATTAGTTCGGCGTACAAAGATCAATTTCAAAGCTGTGCAAAATATACGAAGATCACACTACAAGTTTCGGGTCAAATGAAAATGAAGCAGAGGAAATTCAAAGTTCAAAACTCTTCTCGAATTCAAAGTTGTATATATTCGAGAAAAACAAAATGAAGGAAAAAGAAGACCATGTTCAAGCTTCGACGATCTATTGCCGCCGCTAACACTTAAATCTTTCACAACTGTTGTTGGAAAGTTATGATACAGATTACTAACGGACAGGGAAGATGAACAACCCCAGAATAAAATAAAATAAAAATAAATCCAAATTTATAATTTATTTATATTTAATTACATTAAATAAAAATAACTGTACTTCCGATCTTCAAAGGCCTTTCTTGAAAAACTTTATGCACTAGAGTGAAGCTACAAACTACGACGTAGACCATGTGAACAAAATCTACAAAATAAAATATCGTAGAAGGGCAGCGGAGTTGCCAGAGCTGTCCTTAAGGTAATAGTGTCCGCCTACCGTACTGGAGAACGTGGGTACTTTCGTCTCAGGATAAAATTGTTATCGTGTGTGGTGGATAAAATTGTTATCCGTGCCTAATACCTTTGTCATGAAAAACTTAAACTACAGTCCGTGCCAAAAAGCCGTGCCAATTCCGCGTTTTTTTGTAGTGAACCTCACACCTACGAACGAGAACGTCGTTATAGTGTTGTCGACTAAAAAATAGAGAGAATAGAAGAGGATTATTGGGAAAAAACATAAACACCTTTCTCAAAAATTGGAGAATACTCTTTAATGAAGTAAAAAGTCTCTTTTGTTCTCCTTTTTTCCCTCACGCATGAAGCATATGTCCAAGTAAGAGCTTTAACTCCTCTTTTAATAGGCTAGCATGAAAAAAATTTGTAACCTCCACCATAAGACTAAAGCAGACTTATGATAGTCATTAGTGGCTCTTATTAGTGGTGTGTTAATGATAGCCATTAACACGTCCGTTACAGTACGTTCCGTTTAAAATTTATCCCAAATAATTGGAGATAAATGACCAGTTAACTCCGTAAAAATGGACAAATGTTTAAATATTGTGTAAAAGTAATAGAAAATTAGTTCATTAAAAATATACATGTGCATGCATCAACCATACTCTTGAAGATAGACTGCCTCTATTCGGCTAGGATCTCATTGTCACCAATGAATAGCTGATTATTCATTGATGCTCATGTCTACTACCACTTCTGTTTTGAGTTTCCATCGCCAAAATCTTACATTGTTGCCTCTATTCGGCTAGGATCTCATTGTCACCAATGAATAGCTGATTATTCATTGAGGCGTTGGCCAAGCAGTCAGATCTGGTAAATGGTGGCTGCCTCTGTTGAAGGCAATATGCCTACGCGACTTAGATCCATCGCAAACGTCGGTGATAAAATCTCATGTCGCTACCGCCATGGAATCCTCCATGCCACGGGTAAAATTTGTCACCAGTCTCCATGCCATTACCAGCAAAATATATCGCCCATGGTGGTTCCCAACGCCATCACTGAAATCCTTCGTAGCTGATGGATTCCAGCGTCGCCATCTCCACAAAAATAGTCATGGTCGCATCTTTGCAAGTCTCTTACAATCAGTGTATTGCTCTTTGAGAGCTTGAGGATAAGACTTTGAAGACTTGTTTATTATCTTGAGTTGATGATTCTCACAACTCAAAAAGTGGAGGACTTCATGAGGGGAAATATTATCTGACCCGGACATCCCGGTCTAAGTTTCCTAATTACTATTACCATAATTATCATCACCAATCAGTCCCCACAGATTACTCCATCATCTCTCTAGTCAACTCTTTACCATAACTAACTACACCATTCACTCTTTACCATATAAAACTCAACCATTCACTCCGTCTCTTAAAATATCTCCACCATTATATCCTTCTCCATAACTACTTCCTTTGTTCCCCATCTCTCACTAAAAATACAACTCACCACCTTCAACAATATGGTGGGCCACTACACAATGGGGATAAATACTCCCTCTTCATATTATAGTTTTCTTCTCTTAACGAGCTACAAGCTCCATCAATGGCTTATAAGCCAATATCATGTACTATATATGTATTACCCCCAATATTAATAGAATCTCTCCTTTGGCATGGTACCGCCAAAAAAAGCTTGTGGTTTTCTCTCGATTAAGGTTTCCATGTCAAAAATAGCTTGTTCGTATTTTTGGTGATTATTAGACCCGTTTATCATTTTGGCACAGTAAAAATGATAAAATGATACGAATATCGTATTGGATATGGAAGAACTTCGAGCGTTCTTCAAGCTCTAAGAAGATGAGGTAGAGAAAGATGGAAAACTTCGAGCGTTTCCGAGCTCCAAGAGAATAAAGAAGGAGATTAGGGTTTTGATTATTCTTTATTGATTTCAGAATATCGGAGAAAGATTACAATATATAGATAGTAAAGCTACGCTAGTTGATCTAATGGGCTCGGGCCCGTACTAAACCCTAAACATGATTAACTATATAATAATAAAGAATACTAATTAATAAATAATATAACTAATCTATTTTTATATCATAAAACCGGTCAAAATAGTTAACATCATCATATATCACTAAAAAATTAAATTTTTATCCAAAATATAATTGAAAACATTATTCCCATACAAGGCCTAGATAATTCTCCCAGTTTTTAACTACTAAAGCAGATGAAATATTTTAATCTCTACATTGCCTAAAAAGGTTCGACTTTTTGTTTAGAAACAAAATTTGTAATCTTTATAGTTTCTTTATCTTTTGCATCAATTTGAATCATACACTTTAATTCATTCTGTCTCATATCTTTAATTCTTCCTAGTATGACTTTTGAGATCAACTCGTTTAAATTTTGACTACACATTAGAAAAAATACATCAAGTTTTGATATTAGTTTAAAATCTAGTTTTGAAATATCATATTTTTATATTTCTTAATTATATATAAAATGAATATATTAATAGTGAAAATTATTGTATCTAATACGGAGTAGTAACGAGGGAAGAAGGGTAGTTTTTGACAACACACCTCTCGCCATGATTTATCCACTCCAAGGGTAAACACGGAATGTCGCCTCATAATCAGTCCACCCCACATCTTCATCTCCGACATGAAAACCTTGTATTTCCCGGAACCCCGGTCGAATCCCAGAACAACCAGAGCGTAGCTCTGGGAAGGCCGCCGCCGCACAAAACGTCTTGTTGGGAGGAAAACGTGGCGCCTCGTACTGGGGTTACAGACGGCGACGTCGCCGTCGTTGTTGGACAGGCAGACCAGCCCGTTCGCAGCCGCCGGCGGATTGGTCAGGTTTTCGAAGTCTGGGCCCTCCAAAAATCGGATCTTTTCTTGGATTGATGGGTCGGTGTAGTTTATGGCGTAGAATTCGTGCTTGCACGGGGGAGAAGGAAGGGCGAGGAGGATGTTGACGCCGCCGGGACGGGCGGAGGAGCGGCGGTGGTGCACCTCGGCGAAGTGGGGGTCGGCTATGATGGACCGGAAGAGTTTGGAGACGCAGTTGAAACGGTGTATGGATTTGGCCGGAAGCCGGGTGAGTATTTCGAACAGAATCTCCCTTGGGAAATAACGATAATAATAAAACTCCATTACAGTATAATAATTCTCTTCTTGAATTTGAAGCGGAGAGAGGTAGGGCTTTTAGGGTTGGAATCCTTTAATTTCACTAATTCTTTGCCAATATATAGAGAGTTCCAACGAGCCAAGGTTTGTATGGTAGGAGTAATTAAATTAGTCAAAGTCAACTAAACTTGTATTCCGCAATTCACGTGAGTAAAACAATGGATTGATGTCGAGACTGGTGGAGGTTTACCGGTGGTTATAGGGTTGGAATTATTAATTTTACGAGCAAAACATTGTATGTGTCTCAATTGGAACACGGTCTTTCGTGATTACTCAAAATAATCACAACATTGTTTTCTACTCGTTTAATAAAAGAAAAAAAGACTAAAGTAAAAATAAAACATTGAAAATATATAATAAAATCAGAGTTTTATGTTTAAAATCAAGCAGTAAAATTAGGTCTACTATAGGTAGTCCTCGGTAATTAAAGAATGGGTGTATAAATTAGGGAATAGACGAGATGAGATGCAACGTTATTTGAGGGAATTGGATGCCAAATTTTGTTCCTCAAACATTGATATGTTAGCTTTCCAAAAAGATGATCCTTATTGTGTTATTCACTAGGAAAATTCTATAAAATGACTAAATGAGAAGTTTAGATAGTTAGATCTCAGAAAACTGTACAAATACTAACAACATTATTACTTATTATTGGCAATGCAATTTTTTTATGATCTTTAAGTCAATATTCATTTTATGCTCATTGTAAAAAGATTCAACTATGTGCTCATAGAAAATATTTAAAAAAAATCACATTTTACATCGAAATCTTATGACGACTATAACACAACTCATACCTATTATTAAGGTCAAAATAAAAATTTACACTGTCGTTGTTACTCTGTCACATCCACTACATTGTGACATTACAATTGTCATAGACTCATAGTACTGTCATTCGTCGTCGCCGGTTGACCGATCACACTGTCATTGTACAATGTCATCACTTTTAATCACACTGCCAACACATATTTTTACATCACAGTGTCATTATACTCATATTTTGGTTTTAAAAGAACTTAATATTCCTATTATCATATTTTTCATAATTTTTTACTCTTATCCAAGAAGATTTCTTTTATATCACACTTAATTTTGGTTAAAAGAATAGTATAAAATAATAAGATTTAAATATTCAAAAATTAAAATAAAAAATCTATAAAAGGAGGTGATATCACCCATCGTTATTTTATAAAATGATCAATAAACACAGCATGTTGTCTTCGTACGTATGATATAAGTAGATCTAATTTGATTTTTATTAAGGACTAATTTAATCCAATATAATATACGGAGTAATTCTAATTGTACTTAAAATTATTTCTGATCAGTTTGGTCCAATCTAATACCAAAAAATAAGTACATATAGTAAGAAATACAAATAAATTGAATAGAATCTTAGAATTGATCTAAATTAGATTTTTTTTAAATTAAAAAAATTCAGAAGTATTACCAAAAAACCAAAAATCTTGTAGTCTAATGGTACCATAATGACATTTTCAAATAATTAAGATGTCACTATGAGCTTAGATTCCATAACTCTATATTTCAATAGGAGCTACATGTATTCCAAAATTTGTACCCTATTTGTACAACAAAGGTATGGACTAACATTTTGATGATTTACAGTTCACACTGACACAAAGTGTTGGTGCGCTAACAAAAATTTACACTGACACAAAGTGTTGATGTGTTAACAAAAATTAGCATTACACCAGCATAAAATGTTGGTACATCTCTGCGGTGTACAAAATGGGGTACAAATTCTTGGGATACAAATATCATTTTCCATTTCAATAAGATGAGCAAATATGTCACCAAATATTATCACGGTAACGGAGTTATTAATACTTCCTTCGTCCTAAAATCATATTCACAGTTTGATATATAAGGTTTGACTGAAATTATTTTCAATTCAATTTATTTGATTATAGGTGTAAAATTTAAAAATAAAATTTATATATTTTAAAAGCACATCAAAATGCCTACAAAATAAAAAGTACCATAACTATATTATTTTATCAAATAACTAATAAAAATAAATATTTGACCATGTGAATACTCTTTGCAAAGATCATTTTAATACTACTAAAAAAATTGGGCTGTATTACGTGGCAATACTAGCTGAATCGTCAAATATGAGATTCCGAAATGGGGCCCAAATTCCTTCAGAAGTATATACACACAACCTCCTTCTGCGGCGAGCCCATCGGCGGCGACCACTGCCTCTCCAACTGAAAACTCCGACTCGGAGTCAGAAACCAGTGAATCGCAGCCGTCCCTCTACGCAACAATGGCCGCTAGGCGCAGCTTCTCGCCTATTTCTCTATCGCCCGCTCCCTCTTCTCTGACGCCCGGCCCAAATTCCGGTCGAATTTCGTCGAATCAAATCCAATTATTTTTCCCTCCCCGATCGCAATGCGCGAGGCGTGTTTCGCTTCGTGCCCTCGTGCCCGATTCCGAGTCTGTGAAAACCGACCCGAGTGTACCCGGAATCGGATCTGGGTCGAGAAGCCCAATCTCGTTGGTTGATGAATCCAACGGCGGCGGAGCTTCGTCTTCTCCTTCTAATGCCATTGATTTTCTCACACTGTGCCATAGCCTGAAGGTAAACTTTTCTCTTTTGGATTTTAAAGCATTTTTGGCTCTTCTTGTGGATTTCTTTTAGTTCAGGAATCATCTGGTTGGTTTGTAAAAATGGATGAACATTAAGAAATCAATGGGTAGATTTGATGGAATTAGATGCGTTGTTGTGAAAATTTTATTCTGGAAACTTTATCTTGTTGATACAATATTGACCGAAGGAATCATGGTGTAAAAGAGGGTGGAATTCACCTATCAGATGAGCGTGAAGCATTGTATCTACATGGAAAAAATCTTTATTCTGCCAGGGCGAAGAATTTATTCACAATTTTCTTGTCATTGGCCCCCTTAAATCTAAACTGGTTATTCTATGGATTCTCAACAGATGCTTGACATTACTTTTTTTAAAAATACGTAATACGGAGTAATAAATTATATACACTCGGTCTCAAAATAAGAGTCATGTTTCACCCAAGTGCTATCTTTTGGGCACATTTAATAGAAAAACGAAGCTACATTTTCCTGTAGTTTGTCAAATAAGAGTGAAAGACAAGGTACATATGTTGAACTTAGTTAATTACCTTAATGTTAAAAGCTATGACTTGGTTAAGCTACACTTTTTTTTCTCATGTTGAGGTAGTATCATTTTCAAAATCATCAGGGACGAGGCGCTAATGATGCCTTGTATTATGTCTATGAAAGTCAATTAAAAAAGAACTTCTAAAATCTAGTGCATATAAAGAGAAATGATCTGCATTCTTTATAGCATTGCATTAGCTTGTTCTCAAGGAAATTTTTTAGCTTTTAGATTTAGACAAACATTCCAAAAACATTGGAGTGTTTGGTTTTAGAACTTATAATCCATTTTGTGTTCCACTGTAGACTACAAAAAGGAAGGGTTGGATAAATCATGGGATCAAAGGTCCTGAGTCAATTGCTGATCACATGTATCGTATGGCTCTGATGGCTTTGATTGCTGGGGATCTTCCTGGAGTCGATAGAGAGAGGTTGGACTCTAGGGCTTCATTTTGATTACTGAAAGTTGTGGTTGTTTGATTGTTTCTCTTTAAGCTTCTTTATTACTCCGTAATAATTATTTGCTTCGTTCCAAATTAAACCTCCCATTTGTTTCTCTATGGAGTTCAATAAATTGTGAAATTGTGTGGTTGTGATTTATGCAGAGGAGAGAAATAATGTGAACTATTCAATGTTTTCCTTAAAGGGAATGATACGTTTATTTTGGGACGACGTGAAAAAGGAAACTGGGAAGCTTATTTTGGGACTGGGGAGTATTATTTAGCATGCTATAATATTTTGATAACTACTATGATTTATGATTGAATCAAAGTAAAGATCGAGATCGAATAACAACTTCGTTTACCTACCTGGCTAATTTTACCAAACTTTCATTTCAAAGCAATATATATTGTATACAAAAATGCCATTGAATAATTATATATATTGATTGATTGATTGAGGTAATGGCAGTTTTTGTTATATTTATGCAACAGGTGTATTAAAATAGCAATTGTTCATGATATAGCCGAAGGTATTTCTTCCTTTGCTTTCTCTGTGACTGATGTTTAGCATGCAATAGTATTTACACCATAATATTTTGGGTTGTCCCAAAATTTTCTTCCACTTTCTTTTCAAGGAAAAAGTTGCATGGTCCATATCATTTTTCTTTCCTCTGCACAAACCACAAATACACAAATTCCACTATATTAAAAGTCGTGCCAAGTATTACGAGTATTGCATTATGGGTTGCCACAAAAAACTAGCGGGTGAGAAAGTTGTGTCAAAGATGCAGTCTGTAGACAGTCATTCATACCAAAACTAGCAACTCAGACCCAAAGCACACAATGACACAAAGCACACAAGCACAAGCTACAAGCTAAGGAAAACTACAGGCTCCAAACTAAGGCCCAAAAGTCTACTCAGCTATCCTAGGCCCAAAGGTTTATTAGAAGTGTATGTTCCTAGATTTCCTTTTCTGAGATGTTTTTATGCTGTTTTAAGTTTATGTGCATTTATAATTTATGTAGCAATTGTTGGAGATATAACTCCATCAGATGGTGTGCCTAAAGAAGAAAAAAGCAGAAGAGAGCAAGCTGCACTGAATGAAATGTGCAAAGTTCTTGGTGGAGGAATGAGAGGTATCCTATAGCCCTATTGTCTTTTCTTTGGAGAGAATGATCAATAAACATCACTTTCTGCAGTTTAATGTAGTGATTTAATGTGTCCAGCTGACGAAATCCAGGAACTTTGGGCTGAGTATGAAAACAATGCTTCGTTGGAGGCCAATCTTGTAAAAGATTTTGATAAGGTATGCATCTGCTTTTATCATCCGCTTGTGTCAGATTTTAGGCTTTTTTTGATACATTATTCATGTGTATTAGGTGCAAACCGTTCAATGGAAAATTTGGTCTGATTATTCCTTTTCAATATACTCCGTATCTGATATTTCACCAACAGCTTCACCACTGCTTTACTATGTTTATTGAAGTATTTTGCCTTGCTCATGGAGATGTAAAGTCTTTATATGAACACCATAAGAAATTTCTCAGGACACAGTTACCAACTTACCATGCAAAAAAAAAGATTCTAAAACAATTCTAACCACTGCTCCAATGTTATTTTAATGTTTATGTTTTCTTATCTTTTAGACCTTGTATTCCTTTGTTAGGATGCCCATTAGCATTAGATTGTAGAACACGTGAGCAACTAGCATTTAGGATTTCCTGAAAGAAAAAAATATTTACATTTTACTCTTTTTTTAAAAAAAAAATGTTTACACATTTTTATAAGCATCGGTATCCAACTTGTTTTGTGTGGAAAATTTTAATTTCCTGTTTCAAGCTCACATTTACGTAGTGTATTTAATTATTTATATTTTCCCGTTGTATTATTATTATTACTCTGTTATAAATAAAACCGATCTGGTCTCAATTTTTTGTCATTTTCATCTACGAATTGGCCAAGAGTTTTGATAGCTGACGTTGTATATATGGCCAATTTAATGGGCTTCCTCTTGTTAAAACTTAAAACTATCACAGCCTCACCCGCCAAACAGTCTAACACCACGAAGTAGTTGGTGAATTGTTTCAATCAATGCTTGTGTTTATAGTGTTTTTCTACCTATCTTGTTGGCATGCACATTGTACTACTAATTTGCATTGACCTGTTCTTGATAAATTACTGGCATAATTGCATCTTATGAGAAATTTAACAATTCCATACATCTCCAGGTTGAATTGATTCTGCAGGCACTGGAGTATGAAACTGGTGATTCTCGATTTCAAGCTCACTTTCATTTCCACCCTCAAAATATATCAACCACTGTTCTATTGCATTGTTTGAAGTATTTCTGCTCTTTAACAGTTAAAGAAGTGGCCATCTATGCATTGTGTCTCACACTACAGTTATATCAGTTATTGTTTCTTTGTATTTTGAGCTTCATCCTTATTGAGCTGACTTATAATTCTTTCCATTCAAAAAATATCTTTGCAGAACATGGGAAAGAACTGGATGAATTCTTCCTCTCAGTTGCAGGTGATTGAACCTTTTTTTGTTGTTGCAATGCACTTGCATTGGATGTTGTTCTGTTTGGCCTTGTACACTCAAGGAAGGCAAATGGCAGATATCTTAGTTCATTTATGAGGGGGTATTGTGGTCATATTACTACCTTTTTTAGTCGGGTTTGGAACATTTTTTTTAAGTTTATACAAAAATATTAAACGACAGTTATTATTTGAAAACAGAGGGAATGCTGGCTATAACAAAGATGTTTTCGTTCCTTATATGTGAATGCAGGAAAGATTCAAACTGAAATAGGAAAAAGTTGGGCAGCTGAGATTCATTCCAGGCGAAATGCAAGATTTACCAAAGCGCAGAACTGATTCTATATTCCATCTTTCTTTATAGACCTTTAGTGGACCAAATCGCCCTTTTATATTCGGGTTCTTACCCATCTAAACCGCCTATTTCCCCTTTTGGTTTAATCCTTTCCACATGTCTCTTTTCTGCTCAAGTAGAAGGGTAAGAACAAATCAAAGAGTCTTCCATAATGAGGTCTAATCTGTTCTCTCTCTGCATAGTTCGTTACCAGTTTATACCGGCCATAATCTTCTAACATTTGGTGTAGGATTCTCGAGGTGTTAGGGTCTGTTTGGATGAAGTGTTTCGGCGGGGGAAGACCGGATGGCTTCTTCTATGTCTTGATATATAGAATGCTTTTTCTTATCATATCAAATGTATGTGAATATAAAACACACTCTAAATACCCCTCTAAACCCTATTATGCTGTTCTTCTTCCTTTCATTTTATTCCATTAATACATTACATTTCAATTTCTTTTAGAATACATAGGTTATTTGATGATTATATTCAAATAAATCACGAGTTCAGCTGTTTAGTTTCGGATTCATGTTCAGTTTTAATTCAAGTTATTTCATGTTTGGCTGGGAAAAAAGTTATTTCATGTTTGAGTTTAGTATTGAGTTTTAATCTAAAAAATACTGTGAAATATTAAGTTAGCACACAAATTTTCAAATTCCAAGTGTTCAACTGTAATAATAATTCTTATTTAGGTGATAAAAATATAGAAGATTTCTTATGTTGGTATGAGTTGTACTATCTTTGGATCTTATTTAGATAACTTTATTTTTAAAGTAAATATAATGTGATTCATACTTCTTCCGTTCCAATTTTAATTACAATTGTTTTTTCTCTCACCATTTAAGAAATATCGTTTCATTTCAAACAACATACAAAATCTCATCTTTCTCAAAGAGTAAAATTATTTTATTTATAAATTAGCATAAAAATAAAAAAAATTATACTTCAAAATTACATACACAAGTTATATGGAGTAGATTAAAATGTCATATAAATATATTAAGTCGTGGGATGACACTACCATTCTTTATTTAAGTCGTGGGATGACACTACCATTACAAATCACTGAAATCAGATATTACTCCGTCAAACGATAAAAAAAAAAAACTCCCAATACTGTAATAAACTCGGCTTGGTAAAAATCAAAGAATAATGCCGCGGTTGTAATGATTCTCCTTCTCTGGTCGTCGGACACTCTCATTTCAATATTCATCACTTGTTCACACTAAATTCAGAGAGACCCCATTTTGCGTGTATTGGGTTTGATGATTTTATTTTTTATTTTTTTGAAGAAGAAGTGCTTCTCCAGTTAATAAAAGGCATTTTCTTCCCCCCCATTGTGTACGATAAAGATCGGATTTGATTCCGTTGAGCTTCACGCTGAAGCCTCCCCCCAGTCTTTGGTGCGAGGGGAGAGAGTTGAAAAGGTAAAGTTGGGATCAATTTGATTCGAGCTGAAATGGCCCTTCGATTCCTACAGGGGTGACTGTTCTTGTTCTGCATTGTTGAATCAGTGGTATGCAACTGGGGTTTGGGGTTTTTGTTTTCTTGGGATTTCTTGATTTGGTCATCCCCGAATTTGCGATCCCGGGCAGTTCTTGCTCGCTGGCGTAGAAAGGTGTTCGCTTTGTTCTGGCACGCCAAGTGTTTGATGATTTGTCTGATTGAACTGTGGAACTGGGGTGTCTGAATTGTTTGGGTGTATGTAGAATGTGGGGGATTGATATGTTTTTTTATCAGTACTGGAATTGTCTGAAACTTCAAGCTTGACTGGAAATTGTTGAATCTAACAATGCATCATCATCATCTTAGGAATGGTTAGATTTGGTTAAAGAAGCTTTGATAGTGAAATGTCTGGTAGCAGTTCATCTCTAGATTCTGCACAATCTCCTCTTTCACCTACATCTTATGTCCCACCCCCACAGCAGAGTTCTCCTTCGCAGGACCCCTCTTCAGGGTCAGACGACACCACCAATGCTCCTCCGTCTTTACCGCCACAATCAAATCCTTCCATTAATGTGACAGCATCTCCTCCTATGGCTTCGCCTTCTCCACCTGCAGCATCCCCCCCGCCAACCAGTCCCCCACCTTCAGCCTCCACTCCTCTGCCCGGATCATCAGACTCGCCACCACCAGCTAGTTCCCC
>OOIL02005599.1:1431067-1492782 GCA_900332095.2 Cuscuta campestris
CTACTTCACCCCCACCACCTTCTGATCCTCCAGCTAGTTCACTGCCACCGCCTTCTGATCCTCCGGCTACTTCACCACCACCACCACCACTGCCTCATACATCTAGTCCTCCACCCCATGTCGAGCCCCCAAAAAATGGGACTTCACCGCCCTCAAACTCTCCTGTCACCCCGCTTCCACCCTCTACTCAGCCACCACCATCATCTAAGCCACCTCAAAGTTCCCCTCCAACACCAACAGCTGAGCCGCCTAAGAATTCAACTCCACCTTTACCATCCAAGCCACCCCAGAGTACACCGCCATCTCCAGAAACCAACCCTCCAAGAAGTTCACCCGCTCCGCCAGCATCAGTACCCTCTAATAAGCCTCCGGGAACCCCAAATATTGTCCCATCACCACCTAGTCCACAAGCAGGACGCCCACCAGAAGGAAGAGTACCATTGTCACCACCCCAATCTCCTCCTTCAAGTAAACCTTCTAACAATAGTTCTAGTAATGATGGTGGGGGTATTGGTACCGGAGGGACTGTAGCTGTTGGCTTAGCACTTGGCCTTCTATTGCTTGGTGTTATTGGAGTAGCAGGATGGTGCATATGGAAGCGTAAGAAAAAGGCTTATGGACTGACTGGTGGCTATATTTTGCCAGCCTCTCTGGGTTCTTCTCCCAAATCTGGTAAATTATAAAAAGCTTTTGTATCATTCGTCTCTTAAATCCATAGATTTGAATTCCTATAAGCATCTTTTGTGCACTGTTTTGCAATATTGCTCCCTCCATCCCAAAAGAAAAGCCCTGCTTGAAGGACTTTTTTAAGTTTTTTCCTAAGATCAAGTTTGGTTTTGAGAATCAAATTTAATTTTAAAAAGTAAAATTCACACAAAGCCAAGCAGCAAGCAGTTTTAGTTAATTACTCCAAACAATATTGAAAACACACCTAATATAGAACGTGTTTGATTTTAAATGGAGTATCTGTTGTGTGGTTAAAAAAAATCTCCAAAATCCACTGTTGAAACCCCACCAAACCTATCCCTCATACCCCAACTCCTTTGGGTTGGAAACCTATTCTAACACAAATATTTGATGCCTTCATTCTCAACTGAACCACTATTGCTCATGATGCCACTGCCACCAGCAGAACAACGTCAGTCAAGCTTTGCCGTCGAGCTACAACCCTATTTTTATTTCCGGATACAAACTAAACACTTGACATCATCTCTCAACTCCTTTTTTATTCCAACCCTTGAAGACTCAATCTCCTCAAGGTATAATAAGTGGCTATTCATAGCAACTTGTAAAATCTTGTACCTTGATTGAGTTTACTAGAAACAAAAATTGTACCTTACTCAAATAGGACTCTTTTTTTGGGAACAGCGGGAGTACATGAATTGGTCTTTGAAATACAATTTTAGAAAAACTGTGACATTTGTGCAGATTCTGCCATTTTAAAGGTGCAAGCATTAGCATATGGTTCAGGAGGTGGTTCTGGCAATGAGTTTGTTAATTCACCGAGGGAACATGGTGCATTTGGAAATTCACGGTCATGGTTTAGGTATGAAGAACTAGAGGAGGCAACTAATGGTTTTGCAGAACAAAACCTTTTGGGCGAAGGTGGGTTTGGTGCTGTGTACAAAGGATACCTTGGAGACGGGACAGTGGTAGCAGTAAAACAATTAAAAATTGGGGGAGGACAGGGTGACCGTGAATTCAGAGCAGAGGTCGAAACCATAAGCCGTATTCATCATCGCCACTTGGTCTCTCTAGTTGGTTATTGCATCTCTGAGAACAAAAGACTCCTCGTTTACGATTATGTCCCTAATGATACCCTTCATTTCCATCTTCATGGTAGATGTCTTTCTTTTCCGGAAGATGTCATTTAGTTTTCAAATTTTAAGAATTGATTTTCTTGCTCGATTAGTAATCCTGTGTGTTGCCCTTTCCATTTGCAGGAAATGGGGGCGCAGTTATGAATTGGCCAACACGTTTAAAGATTGCCATGGGTGCTGCTCGCGGAATAGCTTATCTCCATGAAGATTGTGAATACTATTTCCTTTCTCTATTTGAGTTATTGTGTTTCATCTCATGTCTATGTGCATTTGTTTTTTATTAACTGGTAAAGAACTAAATTATGTGGGTCTTCCAACAATTTAGTTGTGGCATTGGGTATATGTGTATTAATCTGAAAAGGATTGTTAAATTACTCAAAATTAAGTTGACACTTGCTCCTAAATTAATATTCGCCTCTCATAAGCTTTCTTCAAGAAAATATATGAGAAAATGGAGATGGAATTTGTCTTAAATACATAGGTGTAGAAGTGCGCTTCAGTACACTATCTTGTTGACAAAGAGCTCTAAATACTCGAAGTAAGGGATTGTTTGGTTGAGGCTTTTTGAGGGGGGGTTACTTTTTGTTGTACTAATTTATTGCTATTTGTAAGTCTTAGGGTGAAAATAACTACTCCCCCTAAATAAACGTCCTACTTTCCTTTTTCAGTTGTCCCTTAAAAATGTCTCATTTAATTTAAGAAATGAGTGGTTCACATTATTTTTCTCTTTTGTATAAACCTCTACCATATAATTTCATTTCTTCTTAAACACCGTGAAAGTCGACCCAGGACATTTATTTAAGGGTGGAGGTAGTATATTTTAATTTCAATAGTTCATGTCCATTTAATTTTTGATGTTCACTGTCTCTCCAACCATCTAATTGTAAGAATTGAGTAATAGAGTAAATATCACGTGTCCCCTTCCCTTCCCTCCAGAATCCTCCAACCAATCAAGGGATATACTAATATACACTTAAAGCAGCAGAAGTCAGTCACACACATTTGTTTTGTGCTCTAAGGTGTAGATTGTTGATTACTATGTTGCCAATCATTTTTTTTCATTGATTTCCTGTTGTATGGAATGCAGGCCATCCACGGATTATCCATAGAGATATTAAGTCATCAAACATTCTTTTGGACGAGAACTTTGAAGCTAGGGTATGCACTACCAGCACTTACATTCCAGCTTTTCTTGATTGCTGCCTTCCTTAAACCTCTCATGGTTGGTTTGTTTACTGCAGGTTTCAGATTTTGGATTAGCTAAGTTAGCTCTTGATGCAAACACACATGTTACAACGCGTGTGATGGGAACCTTTGGGTATGTCATTTGTTATTAATCTCATTGCCAAATAAATATCAAAACGGAACTATTAGGAAGCAAAGTTTTGTTAGATATTTGCATTTGACATTAGACATGCTATTCTAATTACTCCATAATGCGTAATGTGTAAACATAATTAACACTCCCTCCCTCCCAAAAAGCAAAGGCATGTTTCAAGGAATTCTTTTCCCATTAAAAGAGTCTAGTTCATGTTATAGTTTTTGTTAAACCAACAAGATTTAAAACGATAATCATAATTCATCATTTATTACAATTATACCTTACCAAAATTTAGAGGGTTTAGGGTTTATACTGATCAAACATAACTCTTCTATTGGGACATAGGCATAATTGCCTAATTATTATCTGTCTTCCTTCTCCAATGCCATATGCATCCAATTATGGTAGTGTGACACATACCTCAGTAGTCAACACTGATTTCTTTAATTGGTTGGGCTCAGATACATGGCTCCTGAATATGCATCAAGTGGCAAGTTGACAGAAAAGTCTGACGTGTACTCATTTGGGGTTGTGCTTCTGGAGCTAATAACTGGACGCAAGCCCGTTGATACATCTCAGCCTTTAGGGGAGGAGAGCCTGGTTGAGTGGGTATATGCTTGTGGCCATACTCTTTACTTCTGCTTTTTAGTTTATCAGCTTAAATGATCTTCCATTCAAGTATACATACATATGCCAAATTACACATATGTGCCATTTTATAAGTCCACTTTCCTTGTTGGTTTGTCTCACACTTGTCCAATTTTCTGAACTCCTCTAACTTTTAACCTTTTCAAAGTTACTCTTCTATGGTTGGCATGTTGACTTAGTTCCACAACTTTCGATTAATGTTACCCACATGTAGAGGTTAAAATTGAAAAATTTATCACATATAGGATCTTTAATATTTATGTTAAAAGCAATATTGCTTGGGACAGAGTAAGTAATATACTCCCTTCGTCCCATAATTAAGTTTACCCTTTGACTCCTAAGAAGTTACAGAAAAGTGTTGAGAAGTACAAGATGTGTGGGTGGAATTTGTTTACAAGAGAGAGAAATGTTAATGGGGAAAATGTAAAGTTTATTTTGGGTTGTACAAAAAAGGAAAGTTTAAACTTCATTGCAGGGCGGAATGAGTACATGTCATTTATCCAACTTTTATATTGCTAGTACTGCAGTGTGCATCTATATTTTCCATGACCTAGTTATCTAGTTCTGAGGCCGGGACCTTTTGCGTGTTTTTAGCTTTTGTTATGTAGATGCCAAATAAATGGTCCAAAATTTGATAAAATATCAGTTTTTAGGTAGCCTAAGAGTTGAATTTTTTTTACACATCTAATGTTTAGAGGTAGCCTAGTTTGCCTAGATATAGAGCAGATTTGATAGTGATTACTATGGAGTATTTAGTTAGGGACTCCTAAACGTCCATAAATTGGAGTGCAATGTGATATAATGTTTTGGAAGCGGATGGTGATGTAAAGAGGTGTAGTGAACTAAATATTACCCACCTTCGTTACTGCTAAAGCAAACATTATCTGCGACACTGAAAAGCTCCATGTAATAATCTCTGTTTCCCTCCATGGAAGAAGAATCAAAGCATTATCTCTGATTGTTACAGGCTCGTCCTTTGCTGAGCCGTGCTCTTGAAAGTAAGGACTTTCAGCATCTAACAGATCCAGGCCTGGACAAAAGTTATGTTGAGAGCGAAATGTTCAGAATGATAGAGGCAGCGGCAGCTTGCATTCGCCATTCTTCTGCAAAAAGACCACAAATGGGACAGGTAACTATTACTCCGTATCACTTATCATCAGTTCATAATAATATTTCCTCGCAAGATATGTGCTCTTTTGGGACGTTAGAGAGTGACATAGATTAAGAAAAGTAAGATTTTGTGGTTGATATTGGTGTTAAAAAGTAAAAATCGATTTGAACCACACAAACATGACAAAATAGAGTATGAGACAAATAGTGGGACGGACGACAAAAGGTTAAAAAGGGACAAAAATAGTGGGACAGAGGGAGTATTAGTTATGTTGGAAGACTATATTTCAAGAAATGTTGCAAAATTCTTTCAGGTTGTGAGATCTTTGGAGAATATGGCCATCTCCGACCTCACAAATGGAATGAGACTCGGTGAAAGTGAAGTATTCAACTCTGCAGAACAATCTGCGGAGATAAGAATGTTTCGAAAGATGGCATTTGGGAGTGGGAACTACAGCACTGATTTTTTCCAGCACAGTAACTGATTCGTCGCCGGGTAAATAACTGTAGTTTGACCTGTTGATGATTAATTGATAACCAAACGAGAGTTGGGTGAAGGGTACATATTTTTGTCTGAGATCACCACGAGAGGCAGGTTTTTTGCGTTTGGAACCATGAATAGATTTTTAAGGTAGAAGCCTAATTAGTTTCTCTTTTTTGATATCCTTTTTCTAATGTATTCATAATACATAATGTACTATATTACTATTATTCTTTGCAGAGATTTTTCTTGTAAGTAGCTGGATACAATCTTATATTACCCATACACACACACACGCACGCGCATGCGCGCATACACACGCATACATTCACACACACACACACATTCATTGTTCTAATAGATGTACTAATTTATGAAGTTAGTCTTCTCCTTTCTAGTTTTATTTATACCCTTTGGAGAAATAATTAGGAACACTTTGGAGCCTAGGAAACATGACAAGAGAATTGGGAACCTATCCCTATTGCATTAAATGTGGAGACAAGTACCCCATATATAAAGACTAATTATATAAAGAGGAGCCTTTATGTTACAACAAAATATTTTTTTGCAACAATTATACAACACTCCGTTTGGGATATTTACGGTGTTCTGTTCTTAGAATTGATTATTCCACTAACCCCCCTTACCCACCCCATGTGCTCACCCTAAAAATGCTGATAGGGGGCAAGGGGCAGGGGTCTCGAGGGATGAACAATCAACTAATTGTACAAACAAAACACCGTAGGTATTCCAAACAAAGTGTTATACAATTGTAAAATTGTTGCATGCAAATATTGTTGTAAGAATAAGTCCCTTATAAAAATTTGTTTTGATGAGGTTATAAATAAGAGTGATTTTTGTAAGATTTGATGAGTAATATGTTGTAATTCATCTAAATTACGTAACATGGTTAAGTAGATGTGATTTGGATGATGTTTGGGGATTTGGAGTTCCTGTAGTATGCATTGGATGTTGGCATAAGCACAAGTTTCCCAAAACTTATTTTACACGTTTATGTTATTTTGTACACTTAGAATATGCACATTATTAGACTAATGTATGTACATATAATAATTGTACAATGCCTATTTTGCTGTTAAAAAATATTTCCATGTCGTTGCTAATAAGGTTCACAGAAGAATAAAAATAAAATCTCAAAATTTGATTACAAAAAGTGCACAGTTATTAGTTTTATACATACCCAAATTAGTGTATATATGTACAATTATGAGTTACATAATTCTCATTGAATGTATTTAAAAATAGATGTACCTGGATATGCAATATAAATTTAACCATGCTACACTTACACCAAAAAAATATACCTCAAAGTTACACCAAAGGTATACACTAACATTTTGATGATTTACACTTGACTCAAAATGATAGTGTGTTAACAAAAATTTGCACTAACATTTTGTGTCTGTGTGGATTATATTCATAGCATTACATTGACACAAAATGAAAGTACAGATCTGCGGTGTACAAATTAGGGTACAAATAATCCATATAATTTCTCAATGATTATTGAATGTATTTAAAAATAATCCATATAATTTCTCAATGATTATTGAATGTATTTAAAAATGGATCTACCTGGATGTGGAATATAATTTCTCAATGATTTGTTAATAATTGCCTTCCATTATTACAAGAAAATTTAAAATGAAATATGATTGAGAAAATAGGAATCCTGGCTTGGAAGACACGTTATTACAGAAGGACCAGATGATGTTGTCTTCAAAGTTAGAAAACATATCTGTCAAATGTCAAAAAGACCCTTTGGTTTTCAAAAAAAACCCCTTTGAATCTCTGGCTTTAGCTTATTGCTTCACACTACAAAAAAACCATCAAGGGGACAAGGAACATACTATTCATGTGGAGAAAGAATGCCTTCCCTTTGACATTCTTCTCATCCCAAAACACTTCTCTCTCTCTCTCTCTCTCTCTCTCTCAATTTCTCTCTGTTACAGCGAAGAATGGAAGACCGAAATGCCCTTGTTGCAGACTGCATTGTGGTATCATGCTGCTGCCAATGCTTGCTTCTCCAGCTCGTCGTCTTCATCTTGCTCAAGATCCCCTCGAGGATGATTAGGAGGGCAAAACGGTACGCGAAAAATCTGAGAACCCAAAACAGGAAAGGCAAGGGTTTGCAGGTAAAAACACGCCGCGGGGAAGAAGAAGACGAGAGCTTGAAAAGGAGTCAGATTCATCATGTTGATGGCTTCTTCTCATTCAGAGGGTCATGTTGCATGGATGAAGTTGAGAGGGTTTTGGATGAACTCTCACAAAATGGTGAATTTGCTTTTGGAAGCTTTTGGGGTGGGGATTTTCACTTGCCAACCAAAACAAGAAGTGGACTATATGATCTTTGTCATGTTCATTCGATACAAACGTAACTTCGTTAGGTCAAATATGATATTGTCTGCTCTTGGTCCTGACAAATTTGTTTTCAAAAGCTGTCTTCTCATCATTTTTTAACGTGAGAAAACCCAAGGGAGGCGGACACGGGGAGTTTCCAATACAAACACAAACTTTCGCGAATACACCACAACCAAATCTCAAGAAAGAAAGTGTTGTAACATCTATTTTAGCCACATATAATGCAAAAGCCACTAGCTTTGATAAGTCGAAATAGACAAAAAAAAGGGTCAAGAAATGAATGGGTGATTCTTTATTGCTACAAAATGAGTACAAAAGTGTGGAGAGGGTAACTTCAAACAAAAATGAACCCTCCTTGAAACAATTTTACAGAGTAGAATGAAAGAATACTGCCAAGTAGAGGCAAAGTCTGCGTACATTCTTTACGGCATCTGTTATTGTTGTTGTAATGAAAGAATACAAGACCTAAATTGCAAAATTTGAAAGATGTGGCATATGTACACAAAACATCTACATATGTGCACTATGGGTTGTAGATATTTACGCCGCGCGTTACCTGGTCTCGCGATTCCCGTCTTCCAATGGGTTGGTCCTCGCCAGAGAACGGGCCGTGAAGCCCACAGTCGTGGGCCTAATGGACCTCTGGCGGACCATATTGCAATACTCCGGGTCCTCAACCCGCCCCTCGTACCTCAACCACTGTATCATCCCGTGATACATTGGGAAAAACCTCATTTGGATGGCATTATACGAAAAGTAAGGGACCAAAGCCGCAATTACCACAAAGAGAGTGACCACCCAGTAAATAGGGGCCGGCGCGAGGGCCTCTAAGAAAACTTTGTACGCCGTGGTGGAGATCGTCACGGATAACTCTCCATACACAATGAGGAAGAGGTACCACAAGGCTACGCCGCCCCATATGAAGACGTGTTGAATCAACGTGAAGTAGCTAACCGCGAGTGCCATTTGGACATTCACCACCCACACGACACACGTGTACATTGTGGTCCCCACGGCGGCGTACCCCGCGACTTTGCCGTCCCTTTTGTAGGCTTGGGGGTCAAGGGCACTTATGCAAAGGTAGAATATGATGACCCCAGAGCAGAGCCCGTTGAGCATCCACCCGATTATGCGGCGCCATGAGAAGAGCACGTTTTGGACCCCTTCTTGATAGAGCAAAGGAAACTGCAAGGGAGGATGGAAGTACACATATGTAAATAAACAAGTAAGAGTGCCACATAAATGTATGGCTACATACCCTATAGTGTGCATTTTTTTACATACCTTTAGACAGAAGCGAGCGGAGACGTCTTGGTCAAAAACCCCCAAGGCTATAACGGGGAGCGATGTGAAGAAGACATTGTAGAGCGAAAGGAACCAATCATTGTACGCGGGTTGTCCCGAGAACGATGCATGTGCCTCGTACAAGAACACGGTCGCGCCAAAGGTGATGTTTTTGTAGAAGAAATAGCATATCTGCAACATGAATAATGCCATATATAAATATTGAATCAACAATATTTAATACGTAGTACTTCCTCAAAAAAATATGGAAGAAATCAATAATAATAATAAAAGTAATTACCATTGAAGAGATCCTTCTGTAACACCAATGTCCATGCACTAGAAGCAGTCGCTCCAAGAACCGAAATTGTGCAATTGCAACATCACTTGACATGACAGCCTGTTATTGAAGATTTGAAGGGTAATTAAAGATCAGTTTGGTAAGAATTATAATTTGGTTGGAAAAACATGTTTTTTAAGGAAAAAATGTTTGGTAACATCTCTTTGAGTTCAAATAAGTGAAAGGTAATAAATGCAGAACTGGGTATACCAAACAGGTCATTACAAGAGAAAGCTCATAGATTAGTTGGTACCTGCATTCCTTCAACACCACTTATTCCAATTCCAATATCGGCTTCTTGGAGCATTCCTACATCGTTTGCTCCATCTCCGACAGCCAAAGTCGTTTTCCCAGTTCCAGTCTTCACAAGCCTTGTGACCTGAATGTTCCGGAACATTTCATTTCAAGTAGAGAAAAATGAACATTCAAAAACAAAATAATAATAATAATAATAATAATAATGAATATGAATATGGTTTGCATTACAACTTACCAATGCCTTTTGCTTTGGTGATGAACGGCAGCATATAACAGAAGCGCACCGAACTGCAAGCTCTAAAAACGAGTTTTTTATGTCATCTTCCAATGCGTATGTGAGAGTTTTTCCATCAACGATTAGAGCAAAAGCCTCGTTGTTTGACGCGGTGACCAAAGCTTTCCCGTCGGTTATTTGCTTGGCAACAATTCTCTTTGAGGCCTATATAAAAAAATCATGGAGATTCACTCGTGGGAATTCAAGAGAGTAAAAAGTACTGTTTGGAGAGGCGTTTATTTACCGTTGCTGCCTCCTTTTTGTCTCCAGCTCTCTCCAGCGCCACAATTTCAGGGGAATCTAAATTTATAACTATTTGCTTCATTCCTTGTCTGAGCAAACTGCACGCGTATCTGCAAAACAAAATTTTGAGTCAATCGCTATTCTTTTACAACTGATTGGCACCATGAAAACTCCTAGAGTATATATATTTATATACCCGATATTAATGGCTGTTTCCATCTTATCTCCCGTCAAAACCCATATCTTTATCCCTGCTTGGGCAAGCTTGTCGATGCACTCGGGAACCTACCAAAAATAGCACAACATAAGTACACTCTTTTAGCAAAACAAGTGGTGGCTAAAATATGTAAGGAATGACAATATATAAGTTACCCATGTGAATGGTAAAAGTAAAGATTTTTTTTTCTGGTGAATATTTGTAATGAGGAAAGAGTAGCAATGTGAAATGTCTTAAAACCCACCCCTTGTTGGAGTTTGTCCTCAACAGCTGTTGCGCCAAGAAGAATCAAATCCTTTTCAACCCTTTCAGTCACTTCGTCAATCATTGCATCGCGATCAGCGCTGACCAAGTTCTTGGCCACTGAAAACTGTTCCTCAAAGGCTTTATATTCTTCCTCAGAGAGCTCGCGATAAGCAAGAATCAAAGTCCTCAGGCCAGCATCTGCATATTCGTCTACGTGCTTTTTGGTGGCTTCTTCAAACTCCCTTCCATTTATGGCCAGCCTCTCAAACATGACACTGCTCCAAAAAGACAGAAAGTTCAAAAAAAGGAAACATAACAACAAACAAACAAACATACAAACATCTTAGTATTACTATACCTATCGGCGCCTTTACAGAGTAGCAATATCTTTCCTTCCTCATCTCTAACAATCACAGACATCCTTTTTCTTGTACTGTTGAACTCCAAAACATTCAAAATTTTATATGACCTGCTTCCATGAACATTTAAGTGTAAATATGCATTAGTTTAACTGTGTATAACCAATTCTATCATATATTCATGATAGTGTGAAAAGCAACAAGATCATTCTTTTATTATTTTGATATTTTATTTATTTTGCTGAAATGGGATGTTGCCAAAAGGGGGATGAGATCTAAAAAAAAAAGTGGGAAAAGAATTTAATATGTACTAACCTCTCGGTTCTTTTCCCGGATGGGAGATCCAACTCGGTCACTGAGACGCTAGTTTGAGTCCTTTTATTGAATTCGAACCCAATCTCCCTAGCGGCGATCACAAAAGCTGCTTCGTCTGGAGACTCCGCCTCATAAGAAACCTTTCCAGAATCATCATCCACTTCAGGTATGACAGTGTGGCACACTGCCAACAAACGGAAAAACTTCTGTATCACATCAAAGTGGGGCTCATGAGTCCATTCCCCATCCATGATCCGTTCGTCCTCAAAGTTGAAGCCCTTCACAGATGATTTGCTCACAATGTCTGGAGAATAATCATCAACCTCCCTACCGTTAACGATCAAAGGAGATCCTTTCCTCATAGCCATAGCCCTTTCAACCTCAGTAATGCCCCTTCCGTAGGCCATTCCAGCTACAGAACACTTCACAAACTCCATCAGATTGCAGGTCAGTGTCCCAGTCTTGTCCGAAAGAATTGTGTCCACTTGGCCAAGCTCCTCATTCAAGTTTGAGGTCCGGGCGTTTGCTGGTTTATCCGTTTCTTCATAATACATATTTATGTCTCTGTTTATGAAGACACTCTGAAGAACCTTCACAACCTCTATGGAAACGTACAGTGAGATTGGGATCAAGTAGCTGTAGAGCATCAGAGCTGTTAAAAAGTGGTAAATTGCAGCAGCTGGAGCACGGTTTGGATCAAAGAAAATGTCAGACTGGTCTGGTTTTAAATACCACCGTTTCTGCCCATCGTCTAAATCCTCCTTAGTTACAATCCCAAAGTAGATTGACCCAAGTAAGGCCATGGCGAACAAAACTGCAAACAATACGTATATGATTTTGTCCATTTTCTTCTCTATCTTGCTTCTCTTTGAAGGTGGGTCCGTGGCATTCTGCATAACCTTAGTGTCATGGCCTGCGAAGATAACCGCCCCATATATGTATTCCGTGTTTCTTAACTTAGAGTCTCTTAAAAGGAGTTGTTGAGGAGAAAGAGTGTATTGTTCCCCTTCAAACTCCATGCTTCCAACGTAAGTATATAAACTTGCATTTGGATCCTCACATTTAACCAAAGCTTTGAAATCAAGAAATTTGGGGTCTTCAGTTAAGAACGAGGTTAACTCTAAACCCTGTTTGAGCTTCAGGTTAGTCTCCCCGTCAAGATTCATCGTCTCAACATAACAGATTGCATCTTCGTAACTCGAAGAAAGCAAAAGAAGGTCAGCCGGAAAAAATTCATCCTTTTGCACCTTAACAACATCTCCCACTTTCAAGTTTCTCCATTCTGTGTCCTCAAAGGCTCCATTTCCTTTATGTAGTTTCACTTTTCTTCCATTCACCTCCATATCCTGAAAAAAGAAAGTGCTTTTAGAACTGATCATATAAGATATAATCTGTGCCCATCACAAAAAAGAATGAGTCACCCTAGGATTAACTTCCAAGAATCATGTCCAGCGTCAGGTGGAAAAACCACCTTTTTAATGCAGAATCTTTATCAAGAAACACCAAGTTTACAAATAGATGGAATGGAGGATCCAGAAAATCACATCATTAATTAAGTTCCCCAAAACAGGCTCTTTACATTTATCCAATTCCTAGATGAGATTTTCTATTCCAAAACTGTATTTTTATATACTTTCTATTGAAACTCTTAAATACACATGACTATAACCAATAAATACCAGATCAAATACATTTAAGAAAATAATAGATATCTATCCCCAAAACTTAAAAAAAACTAGTAATGATTGGGTACTTGAGATATTTGGAATTAATCCAAAACAAACAAATAAATAATACTTGAGAGGATAAATACTACACACACACACACAGGCACAGAGAGAGAGAGAGAGAGAGAGAGAGAGAGAGAGAATAAAAAACCTGTTGTTTTCTATGCCAGTCTTCAATACCCTCTTTGATCATTGTTGCCCCAATCACAAAGATAAGAGGAACAACAGCACTGGTAGCAGAATAAGGAGCCAGGTCAGTGAAGGCCAATATCCCTACAACAAGGAAGAAGAAGTTTGCCACTCTCCTGAACTGCTCAAACAAAGATTTGGGCAAGAAAGTTGCAGCTGTGTACTTTGTAGTCCTAACATAATTCCCAGAATAATTCTTCAAACCAGCCTCCAAAGCATCTGAATCATTGCAGAACACCACTCTTGAAAACCCTGGCCCACCAATCTGTGAATGGTCTTCTCTGCTGAATGATGCCCTCCCACATCTAAATGAATAGATCTTGCTCAAATGCAGCTTTCTTCTTCTTCCTGTCCTCATTTCCCTCCAAAGATCTCCACCTTTCCCCTCAAAGATATGATTTTTTTTCACTTTCTCCAATTCCCAGAAGCTCAAAGCCCTTTTAAATCCTCCCAAAATCACACAACCACAGAAAGAAAAACAACACCACTCTACTCAATATATCTTCAGGATACACGCGCGGATAGATACAAAACCTAAAAGAGACTGGGAATTGTTTCTGTATGAGGGTGGGAGTGGGGGAGGGGTGGGAAAAAGATTCAGAAAGAAAGAAAAAAAAAACAACCAAAAGCTAATGACACCCAGTACCCACAAGAACAATTGGGCTAACCAAGCTGAACAACACAAAAAAGATCCAATCTTTACTGCAAACACACAATTATTTCAACTTCTTGGATGAAGAAAGGATTGAAGTGAAATGATGAAGAGAAAGCAAAACAAGGAACTTGTCCTTATATACATACACACTATATAATAATGTTTTTTGTGTCACAATTGGTGGGAAGATTTTTCCATTGGCATAAATCAAAGCCTTGAAGGCTTGAACATTGACTTTTTCTCTCTCTCTCTCTTTCTCTCTGTATTGTTAACCCGTTATTGACTGACTGAACAAAGTTTTGCTAGCTTTCAACACGCGCTAAATGGTCTCTCGAAGGTCTAACTTCCAATAATAATTTCAAAATATATCCAGTAGATCCTTTGCCCCAAAAAAGAATAATCCAGTAAATAAATACCAGAAGATTTAGGTAAATGTAAGAGATCGTTGATAAGAAATTAGCTAGGTGAGGTAAAGGTTAAAAGGATTTAATGGGCATGAATGAGGTTGGTGTAATCTGATTATCTCCCCCTTTGAATAAAAAAAACATTTTTACAATGGGGAATTTCTCAGTAAAACACTGTAATTTTACAATCCTTGAGTTTTCTTCTTCGTAGATCTATGGGATTGGTCTTCTCTCCCCGTGTTGTTGGAAACTTCTAAGAGAAAAAAGACAGAAAATATTGAGATGTGGCAAATTCTTACAGTATATCCATATATAAGTGCACATAAACCTGATAAGCATTTTTTAGGAAGAAAGACCAAATTAAAATTAAAACATTGAAAATATAACAAAATAGGACTTCCATGTTTTTATTCTCGAAATAGGACTTACATTACCAAACATGGTCATATACATTACCAAAAAAGTATAGTAATTTGCACATGTACACTGTCACATTATCACAATGCAAAGTCACATTACCACAGTGCAAAGTCCTATTCCGGAAAAAAAACATGAAAGTCCTATTTTGGTACTTTTCTCTATGTTTTAGTCCTATTTAGGATGATTTCTACATTTTTAATGAATAAGCATTTATTTGAGATAAGTATCTTTTTTTGAAAAAAGATTATTTATTTAAGAAAAATTATTTTAAATAATTTCACCTTTTCGCACTCCTCTAAGAATAATTTGATTTCATTGCTACGGAAAATAATCACACATTTCTTCACATGCGCGAGTTTTGGGTCACCCTTCTAATCGTTACTTAACAAAAAATTTAGAAAATGCTTGTTTTTTACAAATATATAAAAGATGAGATTATTTTTGGTAAAACATCTCTTTTCTTTTTTTCAATTTCTAAACTTAAATGTATTTTTTGAATTTTTTTATAAATAATACCAAATTTAAGTGTTTTGTTAGAGTGGCACTAATTATTTTTTTCAATAATTGATAATCTGGTAATATTTCAAAAGTTTTGAAATTGCATAATAAATTATTCTACACATTGAAACTAATTTATTTATTCCACAACTCACTACATTTTTTTGTAAGTTGTAATTATTTTCTTGATCAGCAACTTGTAAATATTTTTTGATAATTCTGTATAAATGTTTTTTTGCATAACAACATTACAACAATTGTGAAAATAATCAATAATTTTTTTCTTTAAAATGGAACTTTTCTTTTTATAACTCATTATATTTTTTGTTGTATATATTGTAATTCTTTTCATGAACAACACTCTGAAATCTTTTTCGATAATCATCTATTACTCTATTATTTTTTATAAATGAATTAGTATTTATTTTTATGGGATGATACAGTTGATACTTCACACTAGGGGTGGGCATGAAATCTGTTCCCGTTGGACCGTTCCGAAAAATTCCGGATCCGTTTTGTAATTGTACCGATATATTGGGACACATTTTTTTTGTCCCGAACCCGTTCCGTTCCAATATCAAATGGGACATGAGCGGGACAATTTAAATTTACACCGATCCGTCCCGTTTGTCCCGTTTCATCTACTCTACTAATATATAATACTAATTCTAGTCCAAAATCCAAATACACTCATTCTTAAATTAATTAGTTATTTAATTAAATTAACTTCATGAGCTTGAAATTTATTTGGACCTGTTCCACTCATTGTTTTTTGTTAGATGGCTAGACGTTTTTTTTTAAATAAAATTTCACCCTCTTCCCCTTCTTATATTTGCGATTAGGACAAAGTAGGACGACCCAAATCCGTCCTGTTTTATTCCGATCCCAAATTTTATGGGACAAACCGGGATAAGATTGTAATCCAAACTGTTCCGGACCGTTTATATATAACGGGACAAGACGTGGGACAATCTAAATCCGGACCGTCCGATCCGTGCCTACCCCTACTTCACACAATAGACATGTGCTTGTCTCTTTTCATACTATTTTTTTAATCATGCTAATATTTTTAGAAATTTGAAATTTTACATAAACTTTTAAAAAATTACATTATTATCACCAGTGTTTCCGGAAATTCCACATTTTTACAAAAATAATTTAAGATTGCATGTTGTTCATAGATGCGCTTCAAAATAACATAATTTGTGTAAACTAAAAAAAATTGGCGTATTATTATACGGAGTAATTAAAATTGAAATTTAAAATGTTGATGATAATTGTGCAATCAATAGTATTTGTGTATATTTTTAAATTTCTGAAAATAATGTCACAAATTTTCCATTATTCCTAAACAATAAGAAAATGCGACAATGGATTAAAAAAGTGTGCACAAAAAAATGCTTCTATAGTGTACCTTGGGTGCATACTGCATACCACTTGAATATACCTTCCCACATAAAAAATATTTCTTATTTTTTATTAAAAAAACGGATGCTTATTTAAATAATAAGAAAATAATTATTTAACTGGTTGATACTCCGTATTTAACATTTCTTATATTTTTATCATTTCTTATATTTTTATCTTGAGAGTGGAATATCACATTACGATAAAATCTACTCCGTATTTACAAAATTATACTCGATTATTACACCGTACCATAGCTTTAATTTGAAATGTGAAACTAATAATTTAGTGACACGTGTGCAGATATTTATGGTCGGAGTACTTCAGTGCTAGGGCTGGCTGATTCTCAAAGAACCATTTTTTTCATAACACCTTAACACCAAATTCGTGACGAGATCATTGACATTTAATCCTGATATTTAAATTATTATTGACATAAATTTAGTCTATAATATAATCTATTGAGAGAAAAAAATTCTTGTTAATTACTCCTTTCGTCCCAAAATGGTCTTCCTAATTCGGTTTGCGAAGTTTGACTGAAATCATTTTCAATTTAATTTATTTGATTATAGATATAAAATTAAAAAATAAAATTAATCGTATATATTTTAAAACTATATCAAAAAAATTTCAAAACAAGAGTTGACATGACTATATTATTTTATCAAATAACTAACGAAAATAATTAAAAAAGAAATTAAAATTTGACGTGTAAATAGTGACTGAAAAATCATTTTAAGACAGATCGGATTATTTTATTATCATCCGGATTTGGGGGGAGATCAAAGTTGAACAAATCATTTAAAAAAAAGGACAAGTTCCGTAGGAAAGAAAAGAAGAAATAGAGTGAGGCGGCATTATTGACCGTGTATTTTGGCTATGTTAAAGCTAATAATTTCGGAATTAATATTATTAAAATGATACTTTTGCAAATACGAATATTAATGACGCAATGAATGATTAATATAACCTAAGATTCTAAGGTAGGATTGAACTATTGAAGTGATGAAAGTGTTGCAATTAACTACGGCTATTGATATTGGCACTCCAAAAGTTACTAGTTGCACTCCATTTTCTTTTTATATTACTTCCTCCGTCCCATGAAACATGAGATTTTTGCTTTTTAGGAGAAATTTAAGGGGAGTTATTTTAGTATTGAATTTCCAAAAATGTTCTTTGATGTGATGGGTAAAAGTATGATTTGATGGATAAATTATTAGTAAAAAGGTGTGATGTGATAGTTAGGGTATGAAAAAGTAAGGGATAAAAGTGACTTTTTAATAGAAATGAGAAGTCTTTTGTGGGACGGACAAAAAAAGAAAGAAGAAAGGTTTCATGGGACGGAGGGAGTACATTATTTCCCTAAAGTGCCCCTCACCACTCCATATTTGGCAAATGATATTATGACTCCAAATATTAATACTTATATTCCATTTCTTTAATTCTTTGATTTAATCTCTCAAATACTATTTCATTTCACTCCCCATAAAATGCACTAGTTATTCAGAATATCCTAATTTTTCTTTAGTTTTTCATTCACTCTTCTCATTTAACTATTTTCATAGTTAATTACTCCCAAGTATATGAGTATAAAATGAATGCATATTTGAGTAATCAACACCTTTCAATAATTCTAAAATTTATTTTTTTTAATCTAAATTTTTTAATTGTAAGATATTTTTTTAATACACAGATCTACTCTCCCTCCCTGTCCATTTTGCTTAATTATCTAATTCATGTTTTTTTCGAGTCAAACTGGATAAAATTTACTCATCAATTATGCTAACTTTGTATTACACATTAATGCAATGAAATAAAACTTCAAAGTTATTAGCAAGACATATCTAAATAAATCATTTGAAACTAATATGAAATATAGCAATTTTTATTTAGTTGAGCATCAAAATTCATTGGGTGTGCTCAAAATGTCAAAATAAATGACATATTGAGAGGGATGAGACACATATTTGCCCATAATATTTTGAAAATGCTATTTTCATTATTTCAATGTAAGTTTATTTTTTTAAAAACGCGGAAAGTCTTAATAAGTTAAAAAATGTGAATGATTTATTTTTTTTAAATAGAAAATAATTACGGAGTATTTTAAACCATATACTCTTTTTCCAAAAAATGATAGAAAAAGTGAAAAAGCCATCATGGGACCCGTGAAAAAAATGAATTAGTAAAATAGAAATCATCCTAAATAGGACTAAAACATAAAGAAAAATACCAAAATAGGACTTTCATGTTTTTTTTCCCGGAATAGGACTTTGCACTGTAGTAATGTGACTTTGCATTGTGGTAATGTGGCAGTGTACATTGGCAAATTACTATACTTTTTTGGTAATGTATATGACCATTATGGTAATGTAAGTCTTATTTTGAGAATAAAAACATGAAAGTCCTATTTTGGTATATTTTTAATGTTTTAGTCCTAGTTTTAAATCAATAATGAACTAATTTAATTTTGTTATGAACAGTGTTGAGGTGAAGTACCCAAAAAATCAAGTGCTTGAGGGGCATTTAGGGAAATAACGAAATATAAAAAGGAAGTGGAGTGCAACTAGTAATTTTTGGAGTGCCAATATCAATTGCCATTAACTACGGAGTAGGAGTAATTCCCAAATCTGTCATTTTAATCACGTGTCATAATAAAAATTTGAGTCACATTTTATTTTAATAAAACTCTTTTAATGTAATACAACTTTTATTTTCAATTTTACATCACTATTTAACTAAATTAAGATTATTTCAATAAAACATTAGAAACCGAAAAATGAAGTAAAAAAATGAGATGGAGAGAGCAATACTTCGTAGTTTGCATTCACAATGTGGTATATATATAATAAGCTTCTTATTTCATATTAACTGTGTATTAATATTTTCTTAATAATTAAAATAAATAAATGTAGATATATAAAGTATATCTATATTCATTTTTAGATTATCAAGAAAGTATTAAGGGGTAATAAACAGTTAATATGAAATGATGAATTAAATGAGAATATTGAATTAAATATTTATTTCATTGAGGTGATTTAGCCATTTAAGATCTTAAGTACGTACCCTTTTGAGTTTTATCATCTTAAAAATGTTACTCCCTCCGTCCTAATTCTTTCTTTCCAGTTTAACTTTTCCCTATTTTTAATTTTTGGCTTTGACTTCAAATTTTACCCTCCTTAAAAAATATTTTTTGAATTTTTTTTGCAATCATTCAAAATATAGAGTTAGAAGATAATTTGTGTAAATACATGAGGGTATTAATATCATTTGTCATCCTTTTTTTCTAATGGGAAGATAGTTTTAAGACGGAGAAAAAGAGGAAGTGTGAAGAAAGTTTTAGGATAGAGGGAGTAATTATTTAAGAGTAACTTTTAATATTTTTATTTTTAAAGTCAGCCTACACTACAAAAAAGTTATTTAAAATGTTAATATATACTAACAACAATATGATCTTCGCATATTAAACCATGTGAAAAAATGGGAGGATTAATAAAATAGAGCGGTCCCTAAATAGTGCTATCAATGAGGCAAAAAAGTGAAGATTATCAGATCCATATTTAACGATATAGGATCATCAATCATGGTTAATTTGTTATGTTGACTTTATTAATTAAAATAAATATTTTGTTAAGTGAACTAGCCAGGGCAATGAGAAAATAAAATTGGCTCGGTCCAAAATTTACATTTTGTGCCCTATTTTATATTTTTAGAATACTTTTACTTTAAATTATTAACAAATTAAATTTAAAAATATAGTGCCCTAAATTTTAAAGGGTCATGTGCGGTTGGGCACTTTGCACATCATCCGGGCCACCCATGGAACTAGCAGCTAGCTAGCAAATGTACTACGTTACAAAAAAGCATACACAGTTATACATATTTGAACATGTTTTTTATATGATTGGATCTGATCTAAATTTAGTAATGTTTGAATTGATCTGGCCTGCTTAAACTGAACTTATTTGAATTATATCTAAATTTATTTCTGATCTGGTTTGATCTTATTTTATTTTAATAGGGAGTAAGAATAAATAACAAATAATAAGAATAAACTGGAAAAAACATGTTTTTACTCCGTATATTATTACTCTATATAATTTAGGGCATTTAGTTTTTTTAAATATTCACATATTATAAGTTTCCCACTTGCATCTAACCAATAATAAGCTTCTAATACCTTAACATTTGTTGAATACTCCCCGTCAGAAACTGAATTCCTCATTTCAGTTTACGAGATTTAACCGACTTTTAATTAAATCTATTTTATTTTAGGCATAAAAATTTAATAGTAAGAATTATATATTTAAAAAATATATAAAAAAATTTTAAAAATAAAAGGTAACAAGACTATTTTTTATATCAAAAAATGAGAAAACAAAGGACATAAAGTTTGAATATTTGAATAATTGGCTGAGTAAATACGGGCAAATAGCGTCGGTGCCCCTCGTGGTTTGCAAAATAGGTACCAATACCCCTTCTGTTTTCAAAACTTATTTCTAAAGTCCCTGTGGTTTCAAAATGATGCACCCATGCCCCCTCTGATCATTTTTCGGACATTTTTCCGGCGAAGAAGGGGGCATTGGTGCATATTTTCTAAACCATAAGGGGTATCAGTGCTGATTTTTATTTCTCGTTTATTTTTTATTTTTTCCATTTTTCCTTTTTTTGTTTCATTTATTAATTAGGGTATTTTAAAATTGTTTTTATAATATTATTAAAATTTAAAGTTATTTTTGTTTGAAAAAAATAAAGTATAATGCATATGTACGTTTGAAATTAACAATTTTTGTTTTTTATGAAAAAAAGAATTTTTTTTTGAGAACTTCGAAAAAATGAGGAATAAAATAAGAAAAAAATAATACAAAAATTAAAATGAATATCTTTTTTGGACATTTCAATTCTAAGGACTTTTTTAGGCGCATCCAATTTTTTTTTGTATAATACTTTTTTTGCGTATTTTAATTTTTTTCATTTCGTTTTTTCCGTATTTTTATTTTTTTATTCTGGGTTTTTTTGAACTTTCCAAAAAATTATTCTAAAAAACAAAAAGTGAAAATATTTAATTTGAGATAGATGTAATGTATGTTTATTTTTTTTTATTTTTATTTCAAACACAAAGAATTTAAAATTTTTAAAACGTTATAAAAATTGAAAATATATTTTTTTTAAAAATCTAGGAAAAGGAAAAAGAGATACAAAATATTTAAACAAAGGGAAAACACTAATAATAAACTAAAATAAGAAATGAACATGAATGCCCCATATGGTTTAGAAATTATGCGCCAATACCCCCTCTTCGCCAGAAAATGGCCAGAAAATGATCAGAGGGGGTGTGGGTGCAACGTTTTAAAACCACAGAGACTTTAGAAATAAGTTTTGAAAACAGAGGGGGTATTGGTGCCAATTTTCCAAACCACAGAGGCACCGGAAGAATTTGGCCGAGTAAATACAAATAATCTTACTAGTATACATTTCCGGAGGCAACTGATATATGCACTCCTGACTCCACATTTGGTTAATGGCACTCCACCTTTTGTCATCTTTTTCTATATAGACAATAACACCCTTTTAAATTAATGGGGAGTAATAGTGACCATTGCGTCATTAATTGAAGAATCCTAAATTTCTATTTTTTTAAAAAAATGGAAGAGCTCTACGGAGTAGATTCCTATATCAACACTAGTGGGGGCTCAAAGAATAACAATTAGAGTAATGCTAAAGTCACAAACAAACAATTCACAAAATTTATAAACTTAATTTTTTAACATTTCCCTAGAAATAAGATGGACTCTAAAAGATATTTTAATTTAAAATCCATAAAAGGCAAGTTTGTGAACTATTTGTTTGTGACTCTAGCATTTTCCTAACGATTAACAACCATTTGCATGCTTTTAGCTTGTTTTTTTTGTGAGAAAAGTTAACTTTTAACATTTTTTAATTTTATTAATTTGTACTAATTTCTTTTAATTTTTTTCAACTATTCTAGATATTTCCAACTCTATACATTTTTTTCAACGATTTAAAATATATTTACATATGATAAATATACAATAACATCATATATTTAAATTTATAACATACAAACTCAAACACGTGCAAAGACAAACTTTTTTATACAAAATTAATTTTTTTAAATATTTATTTGAGTGTTCATTTAATAAAATGATTTTTAATACTTGCTTTCCTAACACTTTCCAACTATTATTGAAGAATAATTCTTACTCTGATTCCTATGTCTCAATTTAAGTTGCTTGTTTTCTATTCACAATGTCAAAGTTTAATCACATTTGATGGTGTAAATTACCTAACCGGGTAAACTATACTAGACCGGGTCTAGAATCGTTTACTTGATTCGATAAAGTGAAAAGGTAAAAGCACGCAAAGTAACCAGGAGGACTGTAGGTGGAAACACATGTAGCCCAAATAATATTATCATAGAGAATGCACGGGTGCTTTTACAAGGGAGGTTAGAGAGAATGAATTCGGATCCCTACTTTTGAGGATTACATCAGTATTTATATTAGGTTAAGGGGGACACGACGTTGTGCCCCGATGTTGAGGCACGTTCTCGGATGGTGGGAGGTGATGGGCTTCGTCCTTTAGCTGCCTTGTCGTCTTGCGAGGAAGATTACTTCCCTTGTCAGGTAGCGCCTTGGATGGAATGTTCGAACATCTCCAGCGATTCTCCACTGATCTTGGTCGCTAAGGTCCAAACCACTTTGTATTCTTCTCTGTCGACATTCTCCAACCTCAGAAACTGTACTGGGTAGTACCTGAGGGATGGATTAGCTGAGATTGAGGGATGAATTAGACGATGAAATAGCTTGACCGGTATACTATCCGAAGTATACACTACAAAATTTTGCTCATTTTGCGACGGACAATTTCTGTCGCAAATACTTTGTTTTCGTCGCAAAATGAGAATTAGCGACAGGTCTGCGACGGAAAAAATATGTCGCAAAAAAAATTGTCGCATTTTCGATATTTGCGACGGAATTCGGAAGCCGTCGCAGTTCTGCGACGGTATGCGCGACAGGAAAATCAATTCCTTAGTCTGCGAGGGAAAGGGTAATCCGTCGCAATCTGCGACGGAAACTGCGACAACCATTTACGCGTCTTTAATTTGTACCGTGCGACGGATATAGCGACGGATTAAATCCGTCGCAAATGCACCAGATCTGCCTACCCAATTCTGCACCAGATTTCAGCAGTTTGCAACAATACAACATATAAACAACAGCACCGTATGAAACACAAATTTTTTTGAAATTCCTTGTCAATCACAACACAATATTAATTAAAACACAAATCAATTAAATTCATTTTTAAGAACAAGACAATGTTCAATAAAACACATGATTGTCATAAGCTATTCATGCGACACAACCATTTCCTGAGCCTCTCATCCCATCATCAGGGTCTCGAGGTGTCGGAAGATTTCCACCACACATCATTCGAATTTGTTTAGCAACTGTCAACTCAATCTTATCTAACCTTGCCTTCATGACTTCGTTCTCCGCTCTCAACCGCTCAATCTCCGAAATATCACTAGTGCTCTTTCTTCTACTTTGATATATAGGTTTAAGGGGTTTCATTTCTTCGGAAAGATCTCCGACTCCCTTAACCCTATTCTTTTGATCAAAGCCACCAACTAACTCAAACCAAATCTCTTGATCCGTGATTTGAAGGCATGATTCCTCAGCCATTTGTTTCAATTGTACAAAATCAGCCTGGATAATAAAATAAATAATCAATTTATAATAAACACATAGAGTATATGTAATTATCGCATTGTGGCATTGTATTTAAATTTAATTAATAAGAAGTGTGCATAATTCACATTTACCTCAAGTTGTGCATTTTCTGGATCTATCCATGTTTTCCCATCATATTTCTTCGTCTTGGTGTGCTTGAAAGCATCCACCACTGTTACTGGAGCTTCAGACTTTTGAGCCTACAATATAAAAAACATTGTAAGATCATAAAAAAAATGTTTACATATTTTTAATTAACATATAAATTTTGAAGTGAAAAATTATTAATATGCATTCATTCATTCATCCATTCATTACTTACCAATCGGGCAAGGTGTTCAGAGAAAGGAATTGATCCTCCAGTATATGTCCCCATAGCTACGCCTTCATTCCTTCCCTTTCTTCTATTCTTTTTCTTCACAAAAGATTCTTGCTTAAATTCTTTGGATTTCCAAAACTATACATCGTATAAGATGAGGATTATTAGAAAAATTAAAAAAAATGCACTTTTGTATCGGTTAAATCATCATTTCTTTAGCACTTCAACAAATTTGTAATTGTCATGCACTTTTGTAGCAAAAAATCAACACTGTTTAATATAAAAGAATCACAAATTCAACAATGCAAAAAAGTACCGCTTACGATAACCAAGATTTTAAGATAAGTTAAAAGAAGTTTTTAATAGCAAAAACTAAAAAAAAATCCTAGCATCATATCAAATAAAATTTTTTCTAGAAACATATAAAATAAAATATTAGAATCAAATCAAAATTTCTTATGATAAGCATATATAATTAACAAAAAAATAGGATATAAAAACACATGATAAATTTCATAGAATAAATTTAATCCTCCTTAACTATCAAATTTAACAAAAAACATTTTGAAAAAATCATACAAACTATAAACACAATAATATTTTAATAATCTTCACTCAATCAAATCATCATTATCATGCAATCTCGAAAAAAAATGATCTAAGTAAATCTCACACTTCAAATCTTGAGGGGAAAGAATTAGGGTTTAACCTTGGGTTTGGGCCGGCGGAAAGAAAACGGCGGTGGGGCGGAGAGTGGGTCGGACGGCGTCTGGCGTGTGGCGGCGAAGGAGTGGAGGTCGGCGGTGGATGACGAGGACTGGAGGCGAGGGACGAACGACGATTGGCTTCGGTTCTTCGCGTCTGGTTCTACTTCGATGTGAAACAAACTAATCGAAGATAAGGTTTTAATTTTAATTACTGCAACGGAACTTAGTCCGTCGCAGATTCCGTCGCAATGAGGCTTTTAAAAAATTTGACGGTCAAATCTTTGCGACAGAAACCTTCAACCGTCGCAGATCTGCGACAGAAAATTAGATTCCGTCGCAGATGTTGTCAATTCTGAAATTCCTTTTTTTTTGTCGCAAAGTCTGTCGCAATTTGCGACGGAATGAATCTGTTGCAGATTTTCCGTCGCAAAATTAACTAAATCTTGTAGTGATACCGGTCAACTTTTCGGTCATCCAGGCTCTCTCACGATTGAGATCTCTCTTTCAATAATAAACAACTTGACCGGTCCAACATTTGGATATGTCCTTCGACCGGTTCTGGGTGGATTATAGGGGTGTGCACAATTCGGTAAACCGACCGAACCGTACCGAAACCGAAAATTCGGTACGTACCGAAACCAAACCGAATAATTTGGTTCGGTATTCGGTTTTTCTTTTTTCTAAAATTCGGTTTTCGGTTCGGTTCGATTTGGTAATTCGGTAATTTGGTTTTTACCGAATACCAAATTATTACTTCATTTTATTATTTTAAATATTTTGAAGTTTGAATTCTATCCTTGAGTCCTAGCAACTTATATAGTGGTCTACCTTATTTTATCCTTCCTTTTATTGACAATTTTAATTTTTAAAAAATACTTCATATCTAGCTAAATTTACTCATGCTTACTATTTGACTCTTTCTTCTTTAATTTTTTTTTCATTTATTCTAAATGGTCAATACATTGACCTCACTTCGTAGGACAATAAATTACCGGTGGCTAAAGGTAAGATCTTTTAAACATTTTGATAGAATACTTGTTATATTTTGAATTTTTTATTTCTTTTTTTATATTTCATTTTTTTACAAGATCAAAATCATGTGTTTCGATAATCTTTTAATAATATGAAAAACTAAGTAATTTATGATTAACTATAACTAAAAATATAAAGTATTTGTAATTTCTTTAAATGTTGAACGAGATTGCTTGCGGTACAAATTGAAAATAAAAAAAGTGAAGTATAGATGAAAATAAAATGAAATTTTCAGTTTTTTCGATATTACCGAATACCAAACCGATTTAATACGGTTCGGTATTCGGTACAAATATAATATTACCGAAATTTCGGTTCGGTTCGGTTCGGTTTTACCGAATGAACACCCCTAGATTATACCCATCAACATTCTTTACTCATTTTCGCTACTCAGTTGGTAAAATAAATTGTCTTGCCTGTTTTGTAAAATTCTTGATTTAGTTTTAAAATATACTCCGTATAAATTTACTCCGTATTCTTTAATTCTACACCAATTTTTAAATAAAATGATCATAAAATATTTTTAGTATAACATCATAAATAAAATGCGATTTAAATTGAGGCGTAGGAAGTAGGGAGTATGAGAAAACAATTATGAAAAATGAATACTCATTTGCCCGCTAAAAATACAAGAACATAAACCATTTGCAAAATTAAGTTAGGCACTTCGGCTGGGCACACAGTAGTATTGTACCAACTTGAAAGGCTATTGTTGTCATTTTCAGAAAATATAGACACCAATGGAGCGCCATTAGCAATTTGTGGAGTGCATATATCAGAACATATATTTTTCCCATTACGGGTCGGCCCCACACATAACAATTTGCCAACTTGGATTATTGAAAATTGAAATAGGGAGTACTAATTGATGGATACAATTGGATCTAGACTACGGGCTTCCATATTACGGGCTTCGAGAGAGATCAAGTGGCCCAAACTGGCCTGACCCAAATCATCCTGCACAGGTTCGTCTACCACTTGACCAAACTTTCAATTTTTTCTCTTTTTAGTTTTTTGATTTTTCTACTTTGTGTTCATTTTCGTTTTTTCTAATTTTTTTATGCCAACGAAAATAGTACAATTTTTTGTTTTTAAATTTCGTGTCACTAGCTCATATTCCAACAATTTCTTCTACTCAACGATTAAACTTTGAGTCCCAGTTTTCTAAATTACTTGTTAATCTATTAATTATTTGTTTGTGTATAATATACCAAAACATTCGTCTGAGAAATAAACATCCAATTATTTCATTTATTAATGTTAAAATCTTTAATGGGCCTCTTTATTAATTCGACCCAAAAATGACCATTTTGTCCGTTTAAATGTATTTTTTAACCAAATTTACAACTAATGATAGATCCAATTATATCTTGAGATATGGAGTGAATGTGTTTAGGTAGTGTTTGGCAACTAAGATTTCATTTCAATTCATGTATTTCAATTCCAAAATTTGAAATCTTGAATTTCAAATGACAAGGGGAGGTGCTTGGATTTAAAATTAAGCTTTGTTATGAATGAGAAGAATTTGATTCAAATCCAAATTCAAAATTTGTAAGTTTCCAAACATGGAATTTGAGCCAAATCCGGATTTGAAATCCAAATCCATGTTCCCAAACATACCATTAAATTATTGTTAGCTTTATGCCTTTATCTAAATATGCTAGTGGTATTGATCTTTATTTTTCGACGTGGAAACTCTAAGACTCCCCCTCAAGTGGTAACTAGCCTTGTCTAGTTATCACTTGAACAAAGAGGTCTAACATTTTAATCCTTACAACTAGCACACAGCCTTCTCATTCTCTTATAGCCAACTCAATCAGGAAGAATCGAACCCAGACCGGACCTGCTCCGATACCACCAGAATTTTAACATGGTATCAGAGTAGGTTTGGTCCGATTCGACTGTTCCAGGTTGTTTGGACGTGGGTTTAGCAAAATTAGCTACTTGTTTGTGGTTTAGGTTGAGTTGGCTAAAAGAGATTGAGATGTCACCGCTCGTTGTATGAGCTAGCTATAAGAAATTGAGATGTTAGACCCGTTTGTCCAAGTGTTAACTAGGTCAGGCTAATTAACACTTAATGGGATCATGGAGTATTGGAGTTTCCACATCAGAAAATAAAGATAAATACTATTAGCATATATAGAAGGGTGAAATCATATCTATCGGCTCAAGCTTTTGGATTAGTATAACAGATGACTTTATATGTAAGTGTTTAATTTTACCCGACAACTCACCCGTTATTCTCGGTCCATCAGAATTTAAACAAAAACATCACACCACAATAGAAATAATATTAGTTTAATTTGCAAGTTAGAATAAAATAAAAAACGAAAAGATTATTTATGAAATTTACTCAAATACACACAACATATAATAATTAATTAAAACCAGCAGCCATGTTATTGAGGTCTCACGTCTGCCTAATACATGTCACACTTTAAGTATTAATTAATTAATTAATGAAGGCTTTCAACGAACAATTATTTGTTCATTCAAGCATAAATATATGCTTCTCAAATCCTCATTTACTTGAAGATGATGATTTGTTGCCACCTGTGCCCTGCGAAGCGCAAATAGAAAATAATAAGTAATATTCCTAGTGACACAAATTAGGAAAAATTATCGTAAATAATTTGAAATTTGAAGTATTTTACTATAACAAAATTTGAAAATCGTTATATTTTGTTAGGAGTAGAAACGATTAAATATACAAACGGAACAGTGTCCAGTGTCATCGGGTGACACCGAACCCCGTCCAGTGTCACGGGAACTGTTCCAAAGACAATAATAAGCAAATGTACTTTCTTTCATATACCTTCCTCCTAGGCTCCCGAGCCTTCTTGGGGGGCGGCGCCGGTTTGGTGGTGGAGGCTTTGGGTGGCGGAGCTTTGGTGGCAGCAGCCTCCTTCTTGGCGGCGGAAGGTGCAGCTAGGTTTGATTTCTCAACTTTTATGGATGCCATTTTTTGGTTTAATATATCTATCTGATTAATACTAATTAATCAACTCTTTCTTAGCTTCTCCTCCTTAACCAAATAATTAAGAAAGAAAACAAATGCTGATTCTCTTTAATTCAGCTACTCTTTGAAAACCTATATTTATAATAATTGTGTGGCAAGTGGAAATAAAAATGGAAGACACACTGAATAGAACCATGGCTAGCTTTCAAAACCCACAGCATCTGATCCCATGCCATTTACTTTAATTTTCAGCCATTATTTGAGCATCTAATATATGCCCAATGCAAGATTTTTTTTACACCTATCTTCTTTCCTCTAAAATGTACACTTCTTATATATCATAGAATATTAGAAATCACCCCAAATAAGACTAAAAGTCGAAAGCATATAGAAAAATATCAAAATAAGACTTTCATGTTTTTTCCTGAAATAGGACTTCGCACTGTGGTAATGTGTCACTGTACACGTGTACATTGCATATACTTTTTGGTAATGTACATGACCATGTTTCGTAATGTAAATGTATTTTAAGTCCTATTTCGAAAATAAAAACATGGAAGTCTTATTTTGATATATTTTCAATATTTTAGTCCTACTTTAGTCTTTCTCCCTTAGAATATACGGAGTAGTAATCGTTCTTGCACAAGTTTGAATTTGTTGTTGAGTTAATTTTTTAAAATGATATCAAAGATACAATAATTTATGTGTACTTGCAACTACAAGGTAGAACTAAAGTTGAAGTAATTAAGGATTCTCCACACATGTAATATGGATTATATAATAGCAAGATAAACATAGATTTATTTACATTTCAATTTTCAGGTGGCGAATACATACAATACAAAAGGAACCTTAGCTTCACAATACCGTGAAGTACTTCATATCCTATTATACTTACTTCCTTCAACAAACACTCTAAGCTAGCCCTTAGTTTCGTGGGTATGCTACACCACGTGTTCATTGTAGCATATTGAGGATATGAGAAGGAAGGGTTTATAGTGTTTTTTTGTGGGAGATTCAAGAGGTAAAAACCATTTCGATCCAGATGAAATACCATAGGATCCTGAGATGAACTGAGTGTCATATTATAACATTCCGATCAGGGGCATCAAAGGAAATTAAAGATCGAGGAGCATATATATATGAAGTACTCCCTTCATCTTTTTTGTAAGTACCTTTAAGAGACTTTTTTGTTACAATGAAAAATAAATGAATATAGACATAACGTATGTCTACATTCATCTTTTTTTTATTGTATAAAAAAAGTTAAAACGATCTTCAACGAATCCTCAGTGCAACATAGGCCACCATCCGATACCCAACAAACATGGCGGCCAATGCAGCCACATCAACCGTCAAGTTCCCAATGCCGCCAAGGCACTTAATCCCTGCAAAATCCCTGACCCTGCATTCTCGTCCTCCTCCATCCCCACACACATAAACGTCATCCTCCCCATACTGAACTCCCACCAGAAGTCTGTAAGAGTAATGAGTGAACGAAATGTACTTCACCCACATCATGAATTGAGGCATGTTGTGAATATAATACCCACCCACCAGCAAAAACACCATCATGGTGACAGACGACAGGGTCCCGGCGCGCTTCACATCCATCAGCAACGCACCGAGGGCCAGGCCTAGGCTCTGGGAGACGAGCACGATGAAGAGGACAATGGAGAGGGTTGCTAGGAATGTGATTGGCGATGGCCTTAGGCCTCCCATCCAATATGTTATGGTCACGAAGACGGTCGGAAGCGCGAGTTCCATTGGCAGATCGCCGACAGTTCTCGCGAAGTAGTAGGCGGAGAGGCGGTACATCCCGGAGTAGCGCTCGCGCTTCAGCATTGAGCGTTCTTGTGGAAAGGCAAACACGGCATTGAACATGGGGAAGAACCCCCAGAAGATTGAATAGAAAAACAGCAATCCCACCTGTCAAAAGATTACATCTATATCAACAAGACTTTGATTCAATGTCAAGAAACCATCTAAACAAAAAAAAACTCATGGTTATGGTTACCAGCTTAAATAAAAAAAGATGTCCTAGATAAGAGTAAAGTATCATCACCAAAGTATCAAACTAGAAGTGTCGTTGTTTTTATCCTCTAAATAAAAGTTTGACAATGTGATTGGTGAGAGTGTTGACGATATAGCAATGTGAATGATGATAGTATGATGTCAGCAAAGACCTGATCTTGAATGTGACTAGTGTTGGAGTGCCACCATAGAAGGCCGGCTAGAAGCGCAACAGACATGACTTGGCAAATCCTCAGACCGGAGAAGGACTCATGTCTTCTTTCTTTTAGTCCCCTGCTCAACAAAACTGTGAATTGCAGCCACCAACTTGTCCACAATTGCTCTTCATCATCACAACCTATATGTATATAAACACATACATTTGATATTGAATTCTGTTAAAAAACTAATTCAACTAAAAGATCAAACTTGTGATTGTAGACTCGTGAAAGGTTTTTACGTTTTGATGGGAGCAAATTTGGTTGAAAGAGGAGGCCTTTGTCCATATCTGCATTCTTATTAGTGGCATTGAAAGTCTTGGTGTAGGATGAAATCAAGAAGTTTTTGATGGTAGCTTGATCATCACCATTAATATCATATACTCCATCAAATTCATGTCCTTCTTCCTGCCTTGTATCTGGGGCTATACCTGTACATACATAAATAGTTTGTTTTCCAAACAATTATATTACTCCCAGAATTATTAGGGGTTCCATATTTCTATCAAGAGAGTGAAATGATGTTTCACTTTACATATTTAGATTAATGATTTGATACAATAAAATAGTCATTTTACATAAGAGTCTTGACCCCAAATCAACTAATTTGCCCTCGAAATTGACGTGGGTGAGGAAATGAGTTGGGATCGAAATTGGGTAGGAAGGTTTATTGGAGGGTCAGGTAAAAACTATCAATTTTACGAAAGGAGCAGTGTGGGTGTCCCAACTGAGTCGGTGTCATCCGGAGCCATTCACTTTGAGTGGTTATAGAACCCAACCGGTGAAACATAGAACAAAAAAAGATATTTTGTTCCAATATTTATCACTTTGGTTACATGTAATGAAAACTAGCTAGCTGTAAAGGAGACCACCAACTTTAATTTGTAAAATGTGTCACTTTAATTAATTACGATAGTGAAAGTTTAGTGAGATCACTCAAAGAGATTACAAGAGAAATGCAAACATTATTTGAAATCTTACATAGGACCATATGTTTCACCAATTAAATATGGGACTAGAGACAAAAAAGTAAAAGAGTTTTCAAAATTTAAAAAAGCAGTCAATTAAACTTTTGTTGAACACCAAATGTTATACACGTGGCCACAATAATCTTTGAGTAAAAGAGTTAAGTAAAGCATGACAGGGACACTCCAAAGCATGTTTGACACATTATTATATGCATATTTGATGGTAAAATCTTTGTTGAATATATAATGAATACTTTTGTGTGCTTATAAGTGATTTCTAATTTATAAATCAGCTGGTGATATGTTTTTCTGTACTTATAGAGTAAACAAATACGTCTTACATATTTTTAAGTTAGTTTTTTGTTTTTTCGTTTTGACCAAATTATTCATAAAAGCATCTCTTACCATTTAAGAATATTCCCAAATGTTTTATCTATCACTTAAGTTATTTCAATTCCATGAAAGAATATCAACTTATAAGAGGATTATAAGTTAAAATTGTTTGTCCGCAATAGGCCATTAGGCATCAGCATAGAAAACACCCTCATAATCAACTATATATAAGCTTGAATTTTTTACTTATTAATAAGTTCCTTGAAATATCATTAAAACATTGTTTATAAGAAGTCACACGTTCAAAATTCATCGTCACTCATTATAAAAGAAACAATATTCACGTATGCGCATGATTAGAGTAAATAAATTTCACATGCACGTAAGAAGACATGTTAAAATATAATTTTTTTTACATCTAACCACAACCTACATTTTTCGTCGTGTTTGTTTTGTTTCTCACATCATATTTTATTATTATTATTATTATTATTATTATTATTATTATTGTTCCATCATCTCCGATGGAGCCAAAATTTCACCTGTTTTTGGCTTTGGGGTGTGATGGAATAAATCAAAATGGATATCTAAACTATTTGCGCTTCTTTAATTAATGAAGTAGCAGTTAGTCAAGCAATGCAACTTTCGACGTTGAGCCGGGGGTCTCTTTGGAAACAGCCTCTCTACTTTCGAGTAGGGGCAAAGTCTGCGTACACACACCCCCCCCCAGACCCTACTCTTGTGGGATTTAACTGGGTTGTTGTTGTTGTATTATTATTATTATTATAAATGTTGTTGTTGTGTCATTATTGTAAATTCATTTTTTTTGTCAAAAAAAATTTAGCCTTGTCATTTGTCATTCCCACGCACACAAAAAGCGGATGAAACAAGCATGAGATAAATGGGAGCCCAAAAGTAGTGAAAATCAATGGCCAACTGGGCAGGCTCTTACTACCCGGGCCAGCCCTAGATGATGATAGATTGAGTGAGTAATTCAAATCTCTCTTTATTACTCCCTCCGTCCACCTAAGATCTTCCCATTACGCGTTACGAGGCTTGACCGACTTTATTTTCAATTCAATTTAATTGATTAAATGAGTAAAATTTTAAAATAAAATTTATATAGTAATAAACTGCATGAAAAATTCTACAAAACTAGAGGTGACAAGACTATATTATTTTACGAAATGACGAGTAAAAATGAGTAAACAAAGTGAATAAAGTTTGACTCTGTGAATAATGTCTGGAAAGATCTATGGTGGACAGAGGGAGTATATTGCTAATTGTTGGGACTTGGGAGGTTTCTGTTCGAAATATGATTGGAGGATGAACGCTCCCAAGCAGCATTGACGGAATATATTTAACGAAGAAACAGATGAATTACTTGATAGTTTAACGAATCGCGAAAATGCTTTCATATCAAAATTATTTCGGAGTTACCAAAATACTTTAATCGGATAAGACGTTAATCGAGAACAAGCTTCAAAAATCCTATCTCAAATATACCTGAGTGTCTCTATTCATAGAGACGAAAAGTTCACGACCAGACATAATTGTTCGCGTAAGATTGCAAACGTTCACGCTGCAGGGGCAAAACCGAATGTTTGCTTAAGAACGCAAACATTCGCGCAAATTTACTTTCGGTTTTTGGGTCAATTTTGATGTTTATCCGTACGTCCGAATCTTTAAGGTTCTGGACTATGCTCACGAAAATCTGAAAGATTTTCATAAAGCAATAATGTCCAAAATAAAAAATTTCCAAGCTCAAATTGGTAAAGCTCCGCCCCTTGGACCCTGCCAGGAGCTGCCACCCCTTGGACCCCCCTATCAGGGGCTGCCACCCCCGAACCCCTGCTATGAATTCGTAATATCGTGGAACGAGGACGTATTTCGCACCTCCTAACTCGTTTGACAACGTTTATTCAAAATATCGTTTGATCTATATAAATCCAATCACACAAAATAACGAATGACACTAAACTCATTAGATCATTTAATTTTGAGCTCTGGTCAGAATTGTTGGACATATGGTTCATCATTTTTTTGTTTGCATTGAGTCCTAATTCCAATTTCCAAATAACACTTGCTCGCCTCATGTCCTAATTCAACCCTTTCCGTGCGGGAACACCGCCTTATTAGCAAGCCATTTTCATTTTTGATTAGTAAGCTTCTCAAAAATTGACAAGCCTCCAAAGCATGAAATTTTGAATGGCTTGTCAAATTGTAACATATAGCAAGCTGTTTTGTTATGGTTGGAGATGTTCTAAACTCATATCTAGTCTCAACTCTAACTCATCCCCACCAATACATTTAGTTGATTTGAGATCAAAATTTTGTTCTCTTATTATATTTTTATCTTGTAAATAAAATGTGGACACTTGACCTTGTGAAATACACGCAATTTAGGATTCCATATTACTCCCTCCATCCGGAAATGTTCTTCACATTTGATTTATCTTGGTCAAAATTTATAAATTTTGGCTACGATTTGTGGAAAAAACACATTCTATTAGGATGTAAATTTAATATCAATATATTCATAATGAAACGTAGTTTTGAAATATCAAATTTTTATAAAATATATCTATGCATAAATATAGATATTAATGGTCAAAGTGCAATATTGGAGACCGTGAAAAGTCAAATAAGAAGAACATTTCTGGACGGAGGGAGTAGAATTCTATAGTATTTTTCGATAATACATTTTGACATTGTAAATCATATTTTAAAATAAAAATATTGAAAATCATATTTTTAATATGGAACATGTTTTAGTCTAAGTTTCAAATTGATTTTGTTATTTAGTGCACATATTTCATGAGATAAATGTGTAGAGTAAGAAGTGAAAAGAATGATTCATACCATTGGCAAGATCAAGGAGAAAGTCAGCCGGATTCGTTAAGCTAAACCCGGGAACATACCCAATCGACCCGAAATACTCCATCACTTCCGATCTTCCCCTCCCGCTGTAAATCGGACATCCGTCGCACAGCACCACCACCTTATCGAACATCCGAAACAGCCGGCTCGACGGCTGGTGGATCGTCGTCACCACCGTCCGCCCGCCCCTCGCCACCCACCGCAGCGTCCCCACCATCCGCAGAGCCGTCGTGGAGTCCAGCCCCGACGTCGGCTCGTCCAGGAGCAGCAGGCTCGGATTCACCAGCATTTCTTGCCCGATGCTCACCCTCTTCCTCTCTCCGCCGGAGATTCCCCGGAGGAGAGCGCCGCCGATCACGCTGTTCCGGCACCTCGTCAGGCCGAGCTCCACCATCACCAGCTCCGCCTGCTCTGTTTTCTCTGCTTTTGTCAGATTCTCCGGCAGCCGCAGCAGAGCGGCGTAGGTCAACGTCTCTTTGACCGTCAGGTGAGGGTACAGAACGTCGTCTTGGGTCACGAATCCGATCCTCCGCTTCATCGGGCTCGACAGCGGCTGCCTGTTGTACGTCACGGTGCCGGAGAGTTTTCCCGGCAACCTCCCGCCGAGCGCCGTCAGGAGAGTGGTCTTTCCGCTCCCGGACGGGCCCAGCATTGCCAGCAGCTCGCCGGGGTTAACGGTGCCGCTGACGCCGTTAAGCAAGATTTGCGTTTGGTTTCCCTCATTTGTTTCTATCTTCAAAGAATACGTCACGTCCTCAAACTGCAACATTTTACAAATAAAGACCAAATTTTAATGTATTAAAATAGTAAAATTTGCACTAAATAGGACTAAAACATAATGACTTTCCCAATGTAGTACTTAAACTTTTTTATTCCCTAAATAGGACTTAATAATGACCTAGTGAGAAGAATAATGTCTAGTAATGATGGACATTTACTTGAATAATGACTACTTGAATAATGACTACTTGATAATGACCAAAAGTCCTAAATTGGGAAATAAAAACATATGGTCCTATATTGGGAAAGTCATTATGTTTAAGTCCTATTTAGGTAAATTCCTCATTAAAATAAGACATTTCTTTTTTTCGAACCACATCACATCTTATTAACTTATCTCAATTAGTAGGTTATACAAACCTCAGTAATCCTCCTATCTCAAAATAAGACATTTCATTTTGTCAAAAAAAAAAGACATTCCATATTTTTATATGAAAATATATTTTATACTATTCTCTTTTTTTGTCATAAATCTTTTTAAAATGATTTTTTTAGTTTTGAAAAAGAATTTAAAAAATGTAAAATTTATTAAAATACTTTTAATGAAAATGAGTGAAGTATATCGAACCAGATTAGTAATGTATAATAAAAAATGGAGGTTGTTGTAAATTTGTAATACCTCAAAAATTATAAAAATAATGAAAAAATCATTCATGTACAAACAAAAACACATTTGGGAAGATCTATGGCAGGTGGAGGAAACGTCAAATAATGTCAATGTAGATACGTAATAAAGAAGAAATATAGAAAATTGTGATACGGAGTATTTTATAGTGTCATCTCTCCTATTTTAAAAATAAAAATATAGAAAATCTTATTTGATATAAACGGCATGTTTAGGTCATATTTAATTAAGTTTTTTTTAAAATAAAATCATATTTTTATGGTTTCAGAAAAAGATTATACAACAAATTTCGGCGTAGTATTTGAAAATGGAATTAAAATAATGAAGTCTATGTCAAAAATTCAAAAAAAGAAGTGATGACAATGGTAAATTACTTTAGCAAATCATTAATAATAAAAAATAATGATCAAAATTTGACTCAGTGAAAAATGAATAGTCAACTATATTTTGTTTGAAAATGTGGCATTACTTAGTTAAATTAGGCTTTAGCAGGGGAAGATGAGAGTTGATTATATAAATGGGAATTTACTTAAATTACACTAAAAACATAAAGACTTTCTCTAAATAGCATCATATGTGTTTTTTTTCCGATGTAGCAATTTTAGTCATTATCCATTAGTCATTATTCAAGTAAATGTTCGTCATCACTGGATATTATTCCTCCTTTTGGACATTATTAAGTGATATTTAGAAAATAAAATAATTCAAATACTATTTAGGGAAATAAATTTAATTTTAGTGCTATTTAATGCAAATATTTCATATGTAAATAAATAAATACCTGGAGGGTGACGGGGTGGGATGAAGCTTGAAGGATAGAGAAATGGGGAAGCGGAAGTGAGACTTGTTGTTGGGCTTTATTATTAGATGAGCCCCCATCAACACAATTATCGGGGAGTAACATTTTTTTTTGCCAATGAATTTATTTGGTTCTGTTTAGAATAATATTAGGTGATAGAAATTATTTTTGTATGGAGAGGGGGGAAATAACAAAGGACTGCAATGTTTGAATGGAAGTTATGCGTGTTGGGACTTGGGAGTATATATATATATATATATATATATATATATATATATATATATATATATATATATATATATATATATATATATATATATATACAGATTTTGGTTCTGGTGAGAATGCAATCTTAGGAGAGAAATGAGAATGAATCTGGTGCTTTAAATTGTGGGATCTAAGGGTCAAGATTTCATCAAAATTATATGCACCAAAATGGTGCGAAAATGCATCACGTTGAAATGCACCATAAACCTTCGAAAATGCACTATCTTAAAATCTGAGCGCAGGATGCAATCTGAGCCGCACGATGCATCAGATCCGACGGCTAGATTTTATTCTCATTTCTCTCCACAAGGTGCATTCTCACGGGAACCGGCCTCTATATATACATACATACATACATACATATATATATATATATATATATATATATATATATATATATATATAGCGCTACACAATTTAATTTACACTTAATTATTTACTCTAGCTTCTTGTCTCAAAAAAAGTCACGGGTTGTTATTTACTTGTACATGATCATTTTATTATATATTTTTTTGGTAATGTACATGGTAATAGTTGGTAATGTAAATGCATTTTAACTCCTATATCGAGAATATAAACATGAAAATTCTATTTTGATATATTTTCAATGTTTTACTTTTACTTTAGTTTTATTTAAGTGATATTTCTCTTCACATGGAGTAAATGATTCCTATCTAATTAGAATATAGTTATATTTAAATTTGTTTCTGGACCAAATTAATACTTCATACAAATGGAATTAAAAGAGATTACAAATGGGAGGGAGAGGGAGACCCACAAAAGTGTGGATTGTCGGGCTTGTGGGATCACCTGGTGTCCCCATGATATGCCACCGGCGTACACAAATTAGCTTCCGGGGGAAGGAGTTTCTCCAATTTGATTACAAATTGAGGTTTACAAAGAAAAATGTCTCACTTTTTAAAATTATTTTATTTAGAAATTGGTATATGAATATAAAATAAAAATTATATATTAAAAAACTACGTTAAAAGTTCTACAAAACAAGAGGTGACAAGAACATTTTATTTTATCAAATACTTAATGAAATGACGTAAATAAACAAACGTTATCAAAAGGAAAGAGAAAAAAATTGTAATAAAAATAGGGACAGAGGAAGCATAAGTTAACCACAAAATTTATTTTAGATGGAATGCCCATCCCGGGCGCACCCACACCCTGACCCAACAGGATTATGAGGGGGATAAATAATGGTATCATCTCAATCCGGTCATTAGAGAGACCGCCCCGTGTGGAATAGAAGCGTTGACTCTTTGTGCGTCATTAGATCAAAAGATGTATGAACAAATATACATTAAAAAAGTTTGAAAAGTACGAGTGAAAAACTTCAAAAGAATATACTTCTTTCGTCGTAAAATAATCTTCATTTTTTCCTTTTTTGGATGTCTAAAATGATCTACACTTTTCTTAACAAGAAAGATTTATGTGGCAACTTTTTTTATTTGAAGTATTTATCTAAATAGGACTAAAACATAATGACTTTCTAAATATAAGATCATATATTTTTGTTTCTCAATGTAGGAACATTGGTCATTATCCATTATTCATTATTCAAGTAAATGTCCAGCATTACTGGACATTATTCTTCCCACTAGACATTATTTAGTCATATTTATAAAATAAAAAAAAATTAAGTCTTACATTAGGAAATGACTTATGTTTTAATCTTATTTAGTACAAATTTCACTTTTATTTATCTTTTCATCAAATTCTAATCACTTTTTTTAAATTACTTTTTAACACTTTTCTCGTGTGGATATGCAGAGTATATGCCACACTCATGTTGGTTCGGTATTTAATTACGAAAGTCAAGAGCCAATGCTTTTACAAAATAAAATACTCCGTAATATATAGAAGAAAGCTAATAAGCACATCTAAGCACCAAAACTACCAGTCTTCTAACCTCTTCTTCTACACAATTATAACAAGTTAACAACAATTTTCGTACTAGTATAGAAATGATTCAAATGAATAACGAAAAGGCAAATAAACTGTTTCATTTATGATTCATTCTTTCGTTCATTATTTATTTCATTTTGGATATTAATTAACAATATAATTTTGTGTCATTTAATTTATTTAAAAGGTATAGAGCAATAGGGATTATTTATTATTTATTTCTAGAGATATTTCTAAACCAGTAAGAGCATGGGCAGTGGCGTGTCAAAGCCACTGCCACGCATGCCAGCTCATCTTTTTACTTGTTTTCCATGGCAAATCATCCCAATTCTCCTTGCAAGTAGTGGCATGTGCGAGGCAATGTTTTCCTTTGTTTTGTTTTTTTTGGTAAAAGAAAGAATTTTTTTTCTTTTATTGAGACTAGAGGCAATGTTTTCCATTTTTAACCCTTGCTTTTTTTTCTTTACAATTTATTTTCTTTTTCAAAACAATCAAACCTTTATTTGAGACTAAAAATATATATATTTTTAAACATTAATGTTTTATGTGAAATTATATAATTTAAATTAAAAAATTTTAAAATTTAATTTTCTCTTTGTACAATTAAATCTTTACAAGAAAATGTAATAATTTATAATAAAAAAGCACGCATGGGCTAATTAAAATATGTCAAAAATGTTAACATTGCCAAAAAAAGATTACAATTTTTTTATTAAAATAAGGTAAGTAAAATAATTTGTGAAATCAAAATATATTAAAAAGGTATAAAAGATGATAAAAATGGTGACTTGCCACTGTAAGACATGCCACTCCACTCATGTAACACACGCTGACTGAACAAATTTTGATTGGCTAAAATACTCCACGTCATCGTGTGGCATTCCATTTCTTACTTGTCATTGCCCATGCTCTAACTATGTAACATGAAATTACAATAAGTCATGTTGACAATAATAAGACTAGATATTAAAAATGTGAAATTTGCTGCAAATGACACTAAAACATTACACCTTTCCCGATCTAGTACTTTACTTCTTCTTTTTTTTCTGAAAATAGTACATATTTTGTCAAGAAGTTCCAATTTTAACCTCCTGCCTACCAAACAAACATCTCTCGTATTCCAATATAGAACGGAGTGTATGATTTCAATTCCTAATGGAACTATATAATTGTTTCCTTAATTAACCTTACAATCGCAACTCCAAGTCTCCAATCTTGAAAAGCATTATGAATTTTTTCCTTAAAGAAAAAACCTTCTAACTTTATGGGCGTGTTTGCGTGGTGGAACTATTCTTTTGTACAAATAAAGATATCGAACGCGCTGTGGACATTATTTTATACGGAGTAAAAATAAGGACATTGACCGCCATGGACATTGTTCTTTTTTATAGAAACAAAAACATTGAACATCGTGTACATTATTTTTATTTTTTGTAGAAATAAAGACATTAAACGCTGTGGACATTATTCTTTTTTATGTAAACAAGATCATTGTACGTTGAAACAAGGATATTGAACGCTGCAGACATTGTTTCTTATAGAAACAATTGGGCATTGACTGCCCTGGACATTGTTCTTTTTTATAGAAACAAATACATTGATCGCTGTAGAGATTGTTCTTTTTTTGTAGCAATAAGGACATTGATCATTGTGTATTTTGTTTTTTTCTAAACACAGGGACATTGATCGTAATGAATATTGTTTTTTGTAGAAACAAAGACATTGAACACAATAAACAATGTTTATCCAAAGTAAAAATTAATTGGTGAGTAAGTCAGAATTTACCTCAATGTCTTGATGTTAGATCAACAGACATCAAGATGAGACATTACACGGTGTACGTTATTCAAGGCGATACAGGAGATTGATGTTGTATTTTTATTAAATTTATATTTTTAAATATGCCTTTAGTGATATCACTTATTTATCTTACATTTTCATAAAGTGGCACATATTTAATTTTGTATAATACTTTTAAATTATTTTTATAGAATTACATTGTGGTTTCTCTTTTCTCACTACCTTGTAAAACTCTATTTGTACATGGAAAGAAGTGCTAGCCCTTTTGACGGCTTAATTTTCGGTGGAGCAATGCCAACCTAGTCAGGCGCGTTGAGGGTATTTTGGTCCCTTTGCTTCTCTTACGTCATTTAAAAACAATAGGCAGTAGTACTAGTCCTATTTGTGGAAACGGTTCATGTTTTGGTACCATATAGGGAATTTTCCCATTAAAAATTTATAATATAATATTCCAGGACAATAATAAAATAACTTAACAAATACGGAGTAAGAAATATATAAAAAAACAAGACGTTTAATTTGTACCTATCATGCACCTTTAAGGTAGATTTTAAAGGGGGATTTGAGTTCAGTGTCTTTAGTCTTAAGGATTAAAAGTCATTAGCTTTACCCGTAAGCACACTACAATTATGTTTATCCAATGGTCTGGCCATATCAAGAGAGACCAAATGTGTTGGTTAAGTACCAAAATTGATGGCTACTTCTGCAATTCATTTTTGAAAAAATCTATTTGTGCCCAAAGGTTTGCTCTCACACACAATGTAAATGCAACACTCGTATGATGACACTGTTGCACTTACATTTTGTCTCTGTTTGGTACACAAAATTCAAACTATGAAATTTGAATTGGAAACAATAATTCTAATTTCGCTGTTTGGTAACAAAAAAATATGTGATTTGGAATTGATAATGCCAAAAATGAATTAGAATTGGAATTGGAATTGGAAAATTCAATTCCATCCAAATCAATTCCATAGAATATCCAACTCCTAGTTCAATTCTAATTCCACCAATTCCGTGAACCAAACAGACCCTTTGTGTTGGGGCAAACTTTTGGGGTACGAAATGGGGTGAAAGTAGCACCTAATCTGTATTCTTGATGACATATCTTGAACGGGAATTTGATTATGTTTACTTTATTCGTCCCGAAATATTTTTCATTTTGCATAAAATAACGAAGCATAATTTTAACTTTTTTCAATTTATTTAATTTAAATATTGTTATAGAAATAAATAATAAAACTTACACATTTAAAAAGTACGTCAATAGTTCTACAAATGAAAAGGTAACAAAAATATTTTATTTTATAAAATAATCAATAAAAATGCACAAATAAACAAAAGTTTTTGAGATATTTTAATACTCGGTAGTAAAGTGTGAAGATCTTTTTGAGATACGGGAGTATATGAATTTATTGCTTCTGTACAAATCTACAATTACACATCTTTTCCCAATGGTCGGGTAGCTCTGTCCATTTCTTTTTCATGATATTTTTAATTCACACCTTACATGAGCCTTCTTATATATACGAGTATAACATTTAATTCTAGTTATCCTGACTAGTTAAAATCTTTGGAGTCTAATCTTCAGATTTCGGACTCTAAAATTTATTTATAATTTGAACACTATCCAGACTCTCCGATCTACATATTTTAGTGTTATGATTCTAGGCTCCAATCTATGTTCCCGACTTAACCTAAAATTAAAACGCAAACAATAAACTCATTCTAACCGTCATCAGTCACCCGTAGAGAGCCTCGGTGTCGAGCCTCCACGGTCTTTCGGGGAGTCGGGCCACGCCCTGACTCTAGAGCATGGATCCCAATTCCCATATGGGGGTGAGCCGGTGAGGAAGTATTTTAGTAGAGAATGAACTCTAAACGGTCGCTCCCACACTAGCCTTGACGTCACTCTACAGGGTGAGGCCATAGCCCAATGTACTTAGGCCCAGGCTGCATAATACTTTAAAAAAAGTATAATGCTAATCCATCATGCAAAAATATGTTGATGATGCTTTGGGACAAAAACTACCAGAAATAATATTTTTGTCTAACAAGAAGTAAAAGAAAAGATTGAAGAAATGAGAGAGGGGGATGGAGAAGGAGAATGAAGGGTGGGGAATTGGGATTCACACACGGGGAAAGATTATAGGGCACATTAGCATATACTCAGTATTATTCTTGCCTTTTTTTCGTATGTGAATGAAACCAATTAATAACGTAACCCCAAAACCATACACCAACCAACAATGACCAGTTTACCTTGAAATCGGAATGATCAATGATCTTGATGCCTCTACTTACTATACTGGTGAAGATCGATAATGACATGAATGATGATCAGCCAGTATTCCTCATCCCGGCAGCAATTCCATTGATGGTGATGAGCAAAGCGTCGCGGAGTTTGTTGTTGTCGTCGTCGCTCCTCAGCCTTTTCAGGATCTCCACCTGAAGCATGTTCATCGGGTTCAGGTACGTGAGCCTGCTCTCTATCAACCTCCTCAGACTCCGGTTGTTCTCCGACAGCTTCTCGTGCCCGGTCACCAGCAGCACGTACGTCTCTGTCTTCATCAGTTCGCTCCTCAGCTCTGATCCGAGCGCCTGCCGCTCCGGTGACACCAGCACTTCGTCGTAATGCTTTGCCATGGGACTGTCCGCCTTCCCCAGAACCATCTCTATGAGATCCACTGTGGACTGAAAGAAGGGCCATTCTTTGTACATTTCCTTCAAGTCATCGGTGTGCCCTCTGTCGCAGACCCCTTTCAGTCCAGCCCCCACCCCGAGCCATGCTGGTAGAACGAAACGGGTTTGGGTCCACGCGAATATCCATGGGATGGCCCGGAGATGCCCGATGCCGGCCGAGCTCTTTCTCCTTGTTGGTCGGCTTCCTATGTTGAGATAGCCAAGCTCGGCTTGAGGTGTGGCTTCATTGAAGTATGTCAGGAACTCTGGGTTTTCATATACTGTGCTTCGGTAGCTGTTGCAACTGATGTTTGAGATGTCTTCCATTAAGCTTCGCCACTTTTGTTCTCTGGGTGGTTGTGGTGGCTTCAAGGTGGCAAGTAGTACCGCCGTTGTGTATATTTCCAGTTGCCGGACGGCCACCTGAGGAAGTCCGAATTTCGCCTGAACCATTTCTCCTTGTTCCGTTGACCGGAGTGTACCCTGCCAATAGTATTGAAAAAAGAAAACAATCAAATCCACCTGTTGAATGGACCATCACCACAGCCTAGGGTGAGATATTTGAACTTTGAAGCTGCAAATTAAAGCATCACTGATGTTGTAAAGTCCTTAGGCGCCACTGGGGGACTACGCAATGATTTTCACAAGAATGGAGGCCAGTGCCAATACAGATAATCCTAGCTAGGGAGGAGTACAGCCCCAACCCACAATTCGGTCAATATTTTTTCCAAGTAATTTTTTTTGCTATTCCTTCTTGTAGGGATGTGAGGGGAAGGGTAGTAGAGGTAAACAATTTGACTGTGTTTGTTTAGTTGTTTGTTTTTGCATTATAGAGTTAAGTAAGTTTAGACAATTAATTGGCTCAATAAGTTTAATGTCACCAACCCCAACTAGTTGGGATTGAGCCATTGAGGTGCTCAAAATGATACTAATGGGGTAAAAAATTCCTATGAAAGGTATATGAATGAATTATATTTCTTGTCCATTCCGTTTCAAATTATGAGGAGTTTTCTGCCATTGCAAAAAATGGTAAAAGAAAATCTAAATTAACTGGCATGCAGGTTAGACTTTAGATGTGGGTAGACTTTAGACAGAGACAGACTAACCATAACAGAACCAGGTGGTTGGGATTGGATGGCAAGATACGTAGGTCCACCACCACGGCCAATGCTTCCCCCACGACCATGGAACAAAGTGACCTTAATACCATATTCGTTACAAGCAGCTACAACATCTTCTTGAGCTTTGTATAGCTCCCATGCAGCTGTGAAACGGCCAGCATCTTTTCCAGAATCAGAATAGCCAACCATCACCTATGCACACACAGACACACAGACACACACACACACACATATCAAAGCATGAGATGAGGCCAGCACAGTAAACTAATGCACCACATATATATAAGATTATAAGGGTACCTCTTGGTGTCCATTGTGATTCTTTATGACATGTTCTCTGTACCAATCAATGGATAGTAATTTCCTGATAACTGACCCAGCTCCTCTCAAGTCTTTCACAGTCTCAAACAGAGGAACCACTCGCAGTCTATTTCAAATGCAAAATATGGTTTTAATACTTTAAATGTGTCATTAAAAAAACTATTGAAGTGATTCCATCACATGCAAAGCTTAATAATCAGATGAGTCATTTTAATCATTCATTCCTACTTTTTTCTCCAGACTGGCATGAAATATTTATTCATTAGGTGTGGCTAAGGGAACCTTTTTTCAATTTAGGAGGGAAAAGATTTCTTTTGCTAAGGGAATGAACAAACATGCCGTGCAAATAAAGATGGTTTGTACATGTACAAGGTTATTGATTCCTTGGTATTAATTTACGGTTAATGTTGAGATAATTTCAGCTGTTATCTATCCTATATCAACGCCCCAAGATGGAATGAGCAGAGGACAGTTGTGGCCAAAACCTGACCAAGAAAGTTATTTATTGCTACCACAGTCAAGTAATTATTCACTCTTACATTCCACCAGGACATGGTTTGCCAAGTTCACCAGCAACTGCAAGGCGTGCATCTTTCTGCAAAAGCTCGACTGCAAGGACATCACTAGCCTGCATATAAGCTGATATATTCAAACACTAATAGTGTCTTCACTCTTCTCTCTTCACTTTTCACAATAACAACAAAATCACCAACTATAATAGTAACTATTTCTCCGTATTACTTCACCTTTATTGTTCCACTAACATAATAAACACAATCAGTCGGTCATTTTTCATGATTTGCTTGTTGATTTTGTAATGTTAATCTTGTTGATTTTATGATGATGATCGATGACAGTATGAATTTTATCCGAGTATTCCTGCGTAAAAGGATATGACATGGACACATGGACTTGTTTTAAACTTTTTTCATGACAACAGCCTCAATTCATTGGGATTAAAATGGTGGCGGTCATGGCGGCGGTAGTGAAGAAGAAGAAGAAGAATAACAAAAAAAAATGGAGATTTACATTTGAGGCCATGGAGATAACATATGCTCCAAGTGAGTCACTCCCTAACTCAGCTGCAACCCTAAAGGTGTCCAAGACTTCTTTGACGTCAGCAACAACCTATACAATCAAAAAGAAAGAAAAAGGAAAAAATAAATCACGAGACAACCTTTCGATGTTAGAGGTGATTTACCTGGATAAACAAGAAATCCTAGCACTGGGAAACAAAAATAAGCGAGTAAAAAATGCTCTAACTAATTTTGAACTTGGAATTGTACACAGTAAGACACGATACAAACGATAAGAGTCCATTTACAAATTAATGTTTCTCCTTGCAAGGACAGAAGACGATACATGCATAGTTGTGTGATTCTTCTATGAAAGAATGAGACAAAATAGCAAATTGAACTTCTTAGAAATATGCGATTAGAAAACCAAGATAATCTTTACATATCCCCTCCCAGATTGTTTTATTGTTAAACTATCTTGCGGACTGATTTTAATGTATGCAATGTATACGACTATAAGGATTAGAAGGCAATGTAACATATCTCAATCTAATGGAAGCACACCACCTGAATAGTTGGAGGTACTAAAGGCCTCTTCCCTTTCAACTCCATAGTTAGAAATTCCAGCTTACGGTCTTCATCCCACTCACTATATGTTCCCATGTCTAGGTAGTTGGTAATTGCATCAAGTGTCTCAGAGTGCCGCGCGGATTCCTAAAGCATTACAAAAGCAATAAAGATATCTTGTTCCCCTAGAAGACCTCGGCCAATACAAATAACAGCTAGTATACCTGACGAAGGTCAAGCTTCATCAATACCATCCCAAAGGTAGCAACTCGTCTGATCAAGTCAGCAAGCCGACCATCAGCAAGAACCCCAGATCCACACGATTGCTGGGAAATATAGTTGTATTGTATATGAGATAAAAGTATTTAGTCCAATGCGCACACGCACAGATACACACACACACACACACACACACACTTTCTCCTTTTGATTGCATGATAAAAGGAAGTAATACATGAATAATATATGTAAATAACAAAGCAAAGAGTCCTCATTTTACCAGTGAATCATAACACAGTAGCAATGGTTCTAGTAGCTGATCTGATGTTTCATAATAATCCCAAGGATCATAGTCACAAGGAAGATCCTCAAGTAGCAGTTCAAGACGCCTCCGCGTGTTCAGGAGCTGTTTAGGAAAATAATATATATCATGCAACTTAATGACACAGACAGAGCAAAGCTCACGACTGAAATATGTGAAAACATGTAAAACACAGTTTGGCCATGAAGAAAAATAAGAAGTTGAGCTTGTCAATGGTCATTCCATAAGACAGATAACCTTTATTTGTTTTAAATATAGTGGTCTGCACTCAACGTTAGGTCATTAGCTGATAGCCAGTCTCTATTACCTCTACATCTCAAAGTCATTCAAATGTTCACATTATGAACTTAGATAATAGGCCCTTGATAACACTAGTCACAACCGCAAATGTTGCTTCATTTTATCACAATTTGTTTGGTAATACTTATTGCAAGCTCATAACACCACAGCTCATCCATGAAAAGAGCAGTTTTGACTCCTCCAAATTGTAGCACCACGATTCCTGAGAGTTAGTTTAGAGTCTTAAAATATTATCTATAGTTGGCTCCCAAAGCACGATTCAATTTGTGTTATTAAATTCAAGTATTGGACTCGTAAAGCAAACAAAAAATTGAGAGCAAGAGAGAAGGTACCTTTTCTTTTATATCTCCAAGGACAATCCGATAAGGAGCAATCCCGGGCTTCTGAGACGGGCTTGGATCGAGAAGCTTGTGGAAACTGGTCCTTCCAATCTGAGATTCAGCAAAAAGTTTCCTTTGAATAAGAAGCTGGTTGGAGTTGAAGGAAGCAACCCGTGAAATTCCAGCAGCTGAAGCATTGCCATTAGAATTAGCTTTTTGGATACTTCTAAGAGAATCAGAAGTAGAAAGATTGCTTGATATAGCTTGACCGTCCTGTAAAAGATGTGCATGACATTCAAAACATAAGAATATAGCATGCAATTATGTGTGTAGCCAAGCACATGTAAATCAAAGATGAGGCACCAAAAGCTTCACCTGACGATTAAATGGCTTGAAATCTGTTCCGGGAACATCCAACCGAGGATAGTGAGATTCAACATCATTGCATTCTGAAATGAGGCAGATAAATTTGTAGTAAAAATATATCACATTTGTGAAGGAGCAGTCAAAATTCAAGCCAATTAAGATCTAAAAGTTTGAATCCTGAAGAGCTAACACTCAGTTAGAGACTAAGAGGTCTTTTACTAATGACATGTTTTGCCCTGGAGTCTGAATTAATCCAGCATCTTCGACATATGGGTATATATGTTTCTTATTTCTTAAAAATAACTTAAAAAGAATGTGTGTGTAACAACTGAAGAGTTTGGAATCCCTTGGGTGTTCACTTACATGAAAAAATTATACAATTTCTGGAAAACCAGAAAGCTGAAGAATAAAAAACAAGTTACATCTCTGGTTTTCTGAATAAAAAAACAAGTTACATCTATTTCTCTTTTCCCTGCTCTTTTCTTCCAAACTGCAACACAATTTGTTACATTTTCCTAAATGGAACTTTATTTTCTAAATTAAAACTGGTCACAGAGACCAACACTGACCACCCCAGCTATCGCGGTGACTATTGACAAAAAGAAATGACAGCGATAGATGATTGCAAACTCAATCGCCAATTATCACAAATAACGAAAACCGTGGTTGACTACCTTCCCCACCACCATCATCAATGGCGACCACAGAAGCCACCACCAGCAATCATAAAGCCTAACTACAAGTGGAAACTCTTTTTCTTGTCATCCTTGCACAGTCCTAACTGCATGTGGAAACTCTTACTACCATCAACCACCACTTACATTTACGGAAAAATGAATAAGAAAAGTACTTGCGAGTAAACATATTTTCTAAGCCATAATTTGACAATAGAAATGGAGAGAAAGATAGAAAAAAGAAAATTAGAAAATGGAGAATTAGAATATGGGAATAAACAGATTCTACTTTTTAATGGTATAATTGGCATATAGTTCTAGATAGTGTGTTAACTTTGTTTATGACAAGAGCTCTGAAACTTCTGGTAAAATAATACTCTGTAGAAGTAATCAATTCAATCCAGCAATGGAAATTGACTATGATTGACAGCCCATTGAGTGTAAGCAATAAGCCCATAGTTACATAAATAACAGAATCAGAAGTCAGAACCAAACCTGTGCAAGAGGGTAGATCAGCTCCAGTTGGTAGCTGCGATGGGAATGGCAGAGCATGATGCCCTTGGTGCCTTGTCTGACTCAAAATTGAAGGCTGATTCCTGTCACTGCGATCCTGAGCTGCATTTTCTGGGTAAGGTTCAAGTAGATTAAAAGATATGCCACCATGTCTAGTAATATAGGTATATGCTGTCAGTTGAAATTCTACCCTCATTCCTCAGGTTTCTCTTCTTTTACAATTAGCAATCCAGTTTAAAAGTATTTCACTTTTCAACCACACCTGCAAACCCTAGTTTTAATTTACAGTCTGGATTGAATACCAGTCACAGAAAGCAACACTGTACTTTCTGTTTCAGTAAAAAATCAGAAAGATGGCTCATTTGAATATGAGTCAAAGCAGGTATGTAATATAATGCTCCTCAAAACAATTTAGTATTACTTTTAGTTTTCGTCCTTCCCAAAATAAAATCAATATTTATCTCTATCGTTTTGAAGATAAATGTTTGGACCACGGGATTAGGTTTTGTCAATAGAGGGAGTATTGATTAATGGTTTAATGCATTACTCCTGATTAAAAGGAATGTAAAAACACAGAGAACCAATACGCACGATGTTGGTGGGCAACCACAGGCCTCTATGCACATTTTCTTGAAAATTATACGGAGTATTACTATCAACAACAAAAATAGTTCTCAAGGGCATACCTTTTTCTAAGATTTCATGTGCCAATCTTGATAATCTATCACTGCAATGATTCATTGAAAGTTCAAATCTGAGAGTATCAATTTCTCTCACATAAAGATCGATAGCCATCCATCTAGATAAAAGCGAGACATCTTTTGTCACCTGAAACAAAACAAATGCATTGATACCAAACAAAAAAAGGCACTTAGCTAGGTTTATGGTACATGATCCCTGGCTGTTAACCTCTCTTTAGCTTTTGCAAACAGCACAATGTATTAGCATGCAGAACATTACCTTTGATGTCACATTTGGATTTCCATCTCTATCACCCCCCATCCAAGACCCAAATTTTATTGGTCTGCACGTCAATGGAAGATGCCTTCCAGTATGCTGAAAAGGAAATCACAAACTTCCTGTAATTTAATAAAATTGGCAGTGGTAACTCAAAATAACAAAAACAAATTAACCTTTTTCAGAGCGATGCTGACGCGCCTTAAATAATGCGGCACTGCTTTCCAGAGAGTCTGCTCAACAATGTTTAAGCCTGAAAGTTTCCAAGCATTACCTTTATGAGGTATGAAGAAAATGTCATCACTATCTTTAGTACCTTAATCCCAACTAGTTGGGATTGGTGGCATGATATTTATATTTAAAAAAAAAGCTAAATCCATGGAAATAGTATATGGACAACATTTTGTCCTGAATGCCCTTCCAATTGCAATATTCATAAGTAGGAACAACCAAACAATGAGATGAAAATTGTAAAGCCGTTGACATTGTATGTTATTTCAACACGTGCGGATAATATAGTGAGATGGCAATGAGTTTGATAGAATTTAGGATGGGTATGGACAATTGGATTGGGTAACAAGACACTTGAGCTGAATCACATTAAAAGATTGAATCCACTCGATTAGTTAGTTCAACTCAAGAACTTATATACCGATTATTTTGCTCTTGAACTTCCGATGTGGGATGACACTCTAACACTCCCCCTCAAGTGGACAACCGGGGCATTTAGAATCTATCCGGTTGACCACTTGCAAATAAACTCCCATTCCCTTGAACTTTATTTTTTTGAGCGCCAACACTTAAAGGACCACGAGCCACTGGGTATGGACTTCCAGACGAGCAATCGTGTTAAACGGGCCACAGGCCGTTGGGTACATACTCCATACAGACAACTGGGCTAAAGACTAACGGGCAGTTAGGAATGAACGTCTAGACGGGCACCTTGACAAACGAGGTAGGCCAAAACTTGTTTTGATACCATGATAGAATTTAGGATAGGTATGGACAACTGGATTGGTAACAAGACACTTGAGATGAACCACATTAAAAGATTGAATCCAATCGATTAGTTAGTTCAACTCAAGAACTTATATACAGATTATTTTGCTCTTGAACTTCCGATGTGGGATGACACTCTAACAGAGTTCAAATGTTTGCTTTTGCCATGCCCATTTCATTACATAACTGATATTGCAAGACCAACAAGTGAATTATCAATCATGGATATGAGCAAAATATATTAACCCAAAATAGTTAGTCTGCCATATGCTTACCAGCCCGGGCTTCATCAACAGGAGTAGGTTTGTGGCGCCTTAGCTCATCGGTTTGCCATATTGAAGTTATCTCTCTCACCTATAACAAGAAACAATAGATGACTGGAAGATCTAGTAGCTTTTACATAGACTTTTCCTTGTATTAGTATCACCCTAAGAGAAACACCTACCAAGTCTTCAATAAGCATATCTCGATCTTCGATCCCAAGATCAGGCCGGTCATTGTATTCCAGCAGGTGCTGAAACAATTAAGATCTTGAAATTTCAATACTGAAAAATATATTTTGAGTTCACTCATATAGCTGTAGAGTTGTGTGACTATGGAACGACAAAATGTACCGCAATTCGGATGTGCTTGTACTGTAATGTACGACGGTTTATTTGCGTGGGATGTGCAGTAAGTACAATCTCAACCTCCTGAGAAATGAAGCAAACAAAATTGTGAATTTAGTAATTAATTAACTTCATGATTAGTAAAACAAACTATAGAGGGAGCTCTCATGCATCGAGAAAGGTGACATGTTCTCTGTAAAATGGGAGTAATTATTTAAGTTTTGATTCGTTCTTTAAGTGTCTGCAGCACTTTAAACACAGAAAAAGTTATTAATAGACCACGTGTTAAAAACTTTGTAAAGCAAGCAAACTTGTTCTTTGTCGTTCGTGTGTCAAGTGCTCAATCAAGTCCCATGGTTGTTTTGATGGAAGGGTTGATTTTACAAATTTACAGAAAATGTTGAGTTTAGAACCTAGAAAACAATAACCGATCTTTTTGTCGGATTTTCCTTCTTAGCCTTCCATATCAAGATTTTACTAATAAAAGCCTGGACATTAATGCAAAATACAACTCACCTGCTTACAAACAGTGTCGTACAGTTCGTCAGGGGTAACACCACATTGAAGCAGTTGGTTGAAAGTGTCATCACAAGATTTTGATAACTGTGGAACACCTCGCGCTTTCCGCACTCTGCAATTAATACAGTTCAGCTTGTTTTACTTATTCAAGAAATCCCTCAACTTGTATTCAAATAAACTAACTGTTCTCCATATTCATTAAACTATCTCTTAAAGCATGGGTAATTATTTTGTACTCCCTCCGTCCCAAAAAGTTTGTTACGTTTAGAAAAAACTGTGTCCCGTAAAGTTCGTTACATTTCTATTAAAAAACCACTTTTACCCTTTACTTTTTCATACATTACCTATCACATCATACTTTTTTTCTAATAATCTACCTATCACATCCTACTTTTACTCATCATATCAAGAGTATTTTTGGAAAGTCAATACCAAAATATCTCTCTCTTAATTTCTCAAAAAGTATGAGACGGAGGGAGTATATGTTAGGATATATCACGATGGAAGGGGAAAAGATAGAGAAAATAAACCCAAAAAAGATGGAAAATAAAGGGATCTTTCTTTGCAAACATCAAATGGATCAAAACTTATTGCAATAAAATTTACTTGAAAAGTAACATAACATTAAACTTTAGATCATATATAAAGCAAACAGAAGTTTTAATTAGGCAATATATTCTTGCAGTACCAAAGAAAGATCCCGCCCATGGGACTTGGGACAACAATTGAATTGAACTTAAAAAGTTAAACAAACAGCGGATCACCTATGATGTGTTTCTGCAATTCCCATCAAACTAAGATAGTGACTGAATGTTCTAGCAAGCGATAGAGCTTCTTCGAGTGTCATTTTAGACAATTCTGAAGCCAACTGTTTCTCCAGAAGCTCTGCCGTATCCTCAATCCCTGCTATTCTCATGTTGCATGCACTCTGTGTTCATAAGAGAATACAACATTGCTCCATAAGCAAGCACCAGATTCAGTACAGTATGCAGTGAATTGTTAATCTAACAGTTCAGGCAAATAACAGGATGATAGAAAATTTGAAAACAGAGTTGGCGTAACCTATGTGTGTACATTAAGATCGGGTCAAAAATATTGGGATAAATTCATAATTTTAACATATACTAGCAATCCTCATCTAAAGAGATCAAAGCACGAGCAATATATCGATTACAAAAGTGAACTACGGAGTATTAAATGATCAAATACACCAGCGAAAAAACACAGACACGTCACTCCGTACGTGATCCATCTAGATGCTCAGCAACTCAAACGATTCAAATCAATGAATGTTAAATACCTAATAAAACCGATGGATTATATTTACTAACTCAGTAATCGCATTTTCCAGAAAATAGACCTATCATTTGAGTTTCCGCATGTGATTACGGCTCCAGGGATCGAAAACGAGAAGGGAAATAAACCACACCTGAGCGAGACAACGAGTCCGTTCGACTTTCCCCATGAACTTAGGGCCCAGCTCCCGGTGAAGCACATCGTTGAGGAGGCTCTGCAGCAGCCGGCAGTCGTCCTCGAAGCTCTGGAACGATATCTCCTCCGCAATGTCGTCGGTGACGTCCGTCATTGATGACCGAGAGAGAGAGAGAGAGAGAGGGGGGGAGTCCGGAGCGAATGAAAGCGAGTGTTGAGGCTGAGCTGCAGAGTGCTGCTGTGGGAAGGAGTGATATTTTTCGTACAGTTGCGAAGATGGCGGAGAGGGGGTGCGAGATTGTTACATGTGGCGACTACTGCGCCATTACCGAGGACGGTTACGGTTGATTCCCAAATCGTACCATATCGTGTTCTTATATAATTACCCTCCATCACAATTTTAGTTAGAGCATCTCCAAGGTTGTAAAAATTAGTAGTGTAAACTTCATTTTACACTATCAATAGTGTTTTATATTTCCATTTTTTTATACTTATTCCAACCATATCTTATACGTAGTATATACTCCCTCCGTCCCTGAGTGTTTGTCCACTTTCATTTTTGCACACCATCCAATGCACTTCTTTAATCCATTTTATTTTGTAATTTGTATATTAAAAAATTAAAAAATTATAAAAATTATACTCCCTCCGTTTCTCAAAAGAGTTCCTCTTTTGACTTTGGGGGAAAATAAGGAAGTGTTAAATTGTAGTTGACTTTCCAATTTTGCCCTTGATGTAATGGGTAAAAGTAAGATGCGATAGTTTAGTTGTTAGTGAAAAAGTATGATGTGATAGGTAGAGTATGAAAAAAGTAGGGGTAAAAGTGGTTTTTTAATAGAAAAGAGAAGTGTTTTAAGAAAAACAAAAAAAATGAAAGAGGAAGAGTTTTAAGAAACGGAGGGAGTATATTAATAATCTATATGTTAAGACGAATCAAACAAGATCACACATGACTAGTTTTAGGCTTACACATTGAGAGAATCTGATGAGTCAAAGTGCTTAGATGAACAGTTTCAAAAGTCAAAAGTGGACAAACACTCAGGGACGGACCAAGTAATACACTTTTTATAATATTTTTTTGTTTTAAGTTACTTATTTTTAATGATTTTTTTAAAAAAAGACGTAATAAATACCTTGTACATAAGAAAATGGAGAAGAGGGAAGGAAAAAAATGAAGAAACGGAGTAATTTTTTATTCTTTCCACTATCTATAGTGAACTTGTAAAAGTACACTTTGGAGATTGCTTTTTACACTACATTGCATTTTACCAATTGGTTTACCCTATCCATTGGATTGTTGAAAAGGCAACATTAAATTGTATATAGTGTATATTTTACAATATAGACTACCCTTGGAGTTGCTCTTAGGGATGAGCATGGTACGGTATGGTACGGTATTTAGCTCGTACCGATACCGTACTAAATATTTCGGTTCGGTATGAGATTTTACTCCGTACCGATCCCGATCCCGAAATATCGGTTCGGGATGGTTCGGTATCGGTTTCGGTACAAATCGGGATGAATATACATACCTTCTTTACACCTTAAAATTTAACAACGCCCCTTTATTTTTGAAAATTAAAAGTGAATTTAAATAAAAAAACGTGACAAATTTAAAAAAATGAATATTTAAATGCAAGATATGCGTATCAAAACTTAGTTTATATTTCACAAACTAAAAAAATGAACGACAACAAAGGAGTATTTCGAATCTTTGTGAATATTTTTATATTCATACATAAAAACTAAAACTCAAATAAAAGCTCTCCGTCCCAGAGTATTTGTCCACTTTCATTTTTACACACCATCCAATACACTTCTTTAATCCATTTTATTTTGTAATTTGTATATTAAAAAATTATAGAAATTATATATTAATAATCTATATGTTAAGACAAATCAAACAAGATCACACATGACTATATTTAGGCTTACACATTGAGAAAATTTGATGAGTCAAAGTGCTTAGATGAATAGTTCCAAAAGTCAAAAGTGGACGAATATAGCGGGACGGAGGGAGTATAATTTACACATAATAGAACTTGAACCAATTTTTTTTAAAAAAATTATTATTTAGTGAAGGAAAATAAAATATTACTCCGGGGTATTATTTTTTATAATATTTTTGTATATATGTTCGGTTCGGGATTTTCGATATAGGACGTCACTTCGTACCGTTCCCAAAAACCATACCGACCATTCGGTCCGTATTCATTTATTTTTGTCGGATATCGAATTCGGATACAAATCTTAATGGATACTGAAAATAAAAAATCGTATCCGCATTCGTTGGATATCGATCAGATATCGAATATATCTGTATCCGTTTTCAATTTTTGAAATCAAATTTAAAATATTTTAATTTTAAATTAGATTAAATTCAAACTATTATTAAATCAACTATAATTTTTATGGCATAATTATTTTCTTTGTTTTCATGATTTATGAAATTCTACGATAACTTCATATGATACAAAGATATACAAAGGCACACATTTTTGTATATAAAAATATCTTATACTTTGAAATATCAATGGAGAAATAAAATATAAACTTAAAAAAATTAGGATAAACTATATATAACAGATCGGATATTTGGATAAACGGTTATTTCGACAGATGCATATACGGACCAGATTTTAAATGGATCGGATACAATTACCAAATCTGTATCCCTTTAGTAATCGAATATCCTTAATCGGATACGGATATTATCCATTTAAAACGAATGCGGATATTTCCTCTTTAAATGGATACGGGTACAGACGGTAATCGGATTTTCGGTTATCCGTTGACAGCCCTATCTATAAGGCTATCTGTAGTGTCTCACCAGCGCTCATTCCAAATATGGAGCTATTCAGGGTCATATCAATACTAAATGTACTCATCATCATCTCACACACTTCACACTTGTAATGCCTCACCATCACTACAATGATTATACTTTTATTTTTATATATAAATAATTACTCCCTCCGTCCCTCTGTATTTGTCCACATTTGATTTTTGGAACTGTTCATCTAAGCACTTTGACTCATCAAATTCTCTCAATGTGTAAGACTAAATATAGTCATGTGTGATCTTGTTTGATTTGTCTTAACATATAGATTATTAATATATAATTTTTTATAATTTTTTAATATACAAATTACAAGATAAAATGGATTAAAGAAGTGCATTGGATGTTGTGTAAAAATGAAAGTGGACAAATACAGGGGGACGGAGGGAGTATGTTTTTATATTCAAATTAAATTATATCATTTATAAATTAATAATACAAAAAAATATTAATTTATTTTGTCATTTTATTATCGTTATTATTTTTTTTTCATTATTGATTTTTTTCCTTTTTTATATTATAACAAATTATTGCACCCCGAAAAAAGAAAATATCTTAAATAATATACTTATGTAAATTAAAATATTTCTATTCAAATTAAATTCTATCTATTTTTTATATAAAGAAATTATAAAATTTTATAAACATCTCTTAAATTAAAAAAAAACTACAAAAAACTAAAAAAATTGACTCTAAAAAACATATTCCAAAATTTTGCTAAAAAGAACAAAATAGTACTCCGCAATAAAAAAATATTAACACAGCGGCTTCTGTCTCTCGCGCTCGTGGTCTTGGTCACGGAGTTGATCACACAAATCACTCGCGCAGAAGCGGCGCAGTGTTCACAATCCTTCATGCCATGTTGGAAGGCGACACATAAAATCACGCGAGATGCAGTGCTATGCATTACGGCTAGCCTAATGGTGCGGAAAAAATCATTATATTTTTGCTTTGTGTGTGATGGAATAAAATAAAATGAACCTCTAGATTGTTTGTTTTTTTAAAATTAATAAAGTAGCATGACAGTTAATCAATCGATGCAACTTTTGACACTGGAACGAGGTTTGTTTGGAAACAACATCTCTAACTTCGAGTAGATGTAAGGTCTGCATACACGCACCCTCCTCAGACTCTACTCTTGTGGGATTCAAGTGAGTTGTTGTACTTAAATACTCCACTTTGATGTTTAATTTATTACATAAATCAATCCAAATAGAAGTAATATTTAACATTCATCTTCAAAGTAAGGCTAGTGTTTCATATTTTTATCCCAAAATAGGAATTTGTACTGACATCATCGTTTTGTACAGTGACATGTTTTTACTATAATTTTTTATACTATATATTGATATTATTGGCATTGTACTTCTATCTTAGAAATAAAAAACATGAAACTTCTCTTTTGATATTTTTTCCATGTTTCACTCTTAATTTAGTCTTTTTCTTATTTATTAATCGAGTAACTTTTGACTTTTCATGATCTACAATGGAAAAATTTGATTTTAATACTTTTATTTGTGCATATCCTATCCTATATATATATGTAATGTAAGGTTTACTTCTTGAAGTGTTGACATGTGGCATGCCACATGTGCATTCATTAGTGACATGGATGAAATTCATTAGTCCATTTAATTATTTAAAAAGATCTTTTAACACATTTTATTGTATTACCTTCAATAAATATATATTACTACGTATATTTTAGTATTAAAAACATTACTTTAATTATACTTTGTATAAAAAATGTCATTTTTAACAACTTTATAAACATATATATCATCATTGTAAAATATATATTCCACCAATTTAAAACATGTTTTGTTTACACAATTAAATTATATATATAAAATATTTTGTAACTTTATCAATATTTTGAAAAATAGAGTTTAATTTATATTATTTTTAAAAACAATAAATCATTTCTCTTTTACTACTTTGAAAGAAAATACTTATAGAATCTTTTTTAAAAAAGAAACTCCGTATATCTTAGAGTTAAAAAAATATTCATCTAATAACACATATTATGTCACTATTAGAAAACTAAAATAAATGAAATTATATTTATAGAATGCATACAAGCCCGTGCGAAGCACGGGGTTAACACTAGTGTAGATGTATAGTACGCACGAAGTATTACACTATTTCAGTGATTCAAAACTATTTTTTTAATAATAAACATATTGAAATAAAATGTATATCACAATTTATTCTATTTTTTATACTCCCTCCGATCCGTCCCTAAATAGATTACAATTTTTTTCTCTCTCCTTTCTATAACTTTTGTTTGTTTACGCGATTTCATTAAGTATTTGATAAAATAAAATATTTTTGTCATCTCTTGTTTTGTAGAACTTTTGACGTAGTTTTTTAATATGTAATTTTTATATCTTTTTGATATACCAATTTGTAAATAAAATGATTTCAAAAAGTAAAAAATTTTACTCCGTAACCCGCAATTTGTAATCAAATTGGGGACGGATGGAGTATAATTTGTGATCAAAATTAAAATATTGACTATGGAGAATCAAATAAGAAAAAAATGGTGGATGGAGGAAGTACTCTCCATTTCTCACTTTTTAATCATTAAAAAGTCTTCTGCATTATAGTACTCCGTATCTCTTAATGTACTTCCTCCTTCCCAAATTATTTGCCACATTTGTATTACCGAGGCAAAATATTAAGTTTTTTCAATTCATTTTATTTACAAATTAGTATAGAAATAAAAAATAAAATTTACATATCAAAAAACTACATGAAAAGTTCTTCCAAATAAGAGGTGTCAAGAATATTTTATTTTATCAAATAACCAATGAAAACGTCAAAATAAACAAAAGTTCCCGCGACTACTGAAAAAGCAAATGTTGTGAATATTTTGGGACGGAGGGAGTATATTTTTCACAACATAGAAGACATACTCTCTCTACGAAACTCACAAAACACTTCATATTATCTTTTTTGGGGCATTAAAAAAACCTTTTCTTTGCTTATTTAGAAACATTTTTTATGCATCAACATCTTTCTTTCTCCTATGCATCCTTTCAGAACTAGGGTCATGATATGCACCCAAGGTGCGCCAAAGAAGCACTCTCGAGTGTGGTGGTTCCAAGGAAAGGCAATGATGATTTCTGAGGGTGATGATGGAAGAGATGATTTGGTGGCCGGGTGATGTGCTCGAGCTGAGGAAGGTTGGTTGGATCCAAATAGTGGTGTTTTTTGTGTTCAAGTGAGTGTTTCTCTATGCTTATAAGTTAGTCAAAATTGCTTATAAGTAATTTTTAACTTATAAGTTAGCAGATGACATGTTCTTGTCTGATTACATGCTAACTTATAAATTGTTTATAAGCCAAAAAAAATAGTTCTTAGCTACTTATTTTAAGCCATTTTTTTCATTTTTCCATTTTGACCAGATTATTTACAAAACAATCCCTCATCACACATGAATATTTATAAATGACTATTTTATCATTTAGGTCATTTTATTTTTACTAAAAAATATTTGACTTATAAGCAATTTATAAGTTAAAAAGTACTTATCAACAATCACAGAGAGACACTCACATATTCTAACTAATTATTGTATTTTTTAGATGGGCAAGCCGGCAAGTACACACCATAGTTTTGAAACCAGACAGTTCGGACTGTGAACCGGCAAACCGATGATCTAATTGGTCCGGTCTAGAGTATTGAACCACAATTCACTTCAAATGAGTCTTAACCGGCCTGTCAGACCTATCCAAAATTACACTATTGAGATTTACAGACCCAATCTCCTAAGCATTTGGTTAAGTCATTAACCAACGAGCTAAATTATAATCCCTCCGTCCGGATTTTAAGTTCCTGGTTTGACTTTTGCTCATTTTTAGTGGAAGTTGACTAATGGATTACATTGCCCAAAATACCCCTGCCCCCACACCAAAATATCTCTGCAACCCTCAACACCACAACCACCCCAATCCTTATCTTCAC
>OOIL02005599.1:1492854-1514358 GCA_900332095.2 Cuscuta campestris
CCAAACACATCGACATCGATTGTCATTTTACACGAGAGAAAGTTCTTGAAGGCTTAATTCAGCTCTCCTATCTCCCTACCACTAATCAACTTGCTGATGTTCTCACTAAGATTCTGCCTGCTGATAAGTTTCAGATTTTGTTGTCCAAGCTGGGCATGGTTTCTCCTACACCCAGCTTGAGGGGGGGCGTGAAGGATCAAGCTGCGCAGTCAGCTTACACTTCTAACCACTTGGTGCCACCTGTCATTTCTAACTAATTTCCCTTGTTTTTTGGACTTTCTGTTTGATTAGTTATGGTAGTTTATATAGCTAGTTTCTTCCTCCCCGTTAGGGCAGATTTTCAGAGACACATTTGAGCTTCAGTTTAATGGAATTTTCCTGCGTTTGTTTTACAATTTCATCTTCTCCAATGAAATTTAACAACTCTTTTAGCTTATCGGCAATGGATGGAAGCTAATTCAATGAGCATAGTCAAATAAGTAATATTTGGTAGAAAATGAGATTGAAGCGCCAAATATATCATTCTACCAAACGGGCATTAAATCCACTTTATTGCCATCTGTAAACATATTAATCAAAGAAAAGTGTTTCTATTGGAATGCTGACTAAAATTGATTCCTATTTAATTTCATGAAAAAAAGTTTGATGTTCAATGGCAGCTGATGATGTATAGTCTATTACTCACGAAAAAATGAATTAGCAGATATATGATACAAACACAGAAACATGAGAAGAGGGAGAGAGAGAGAGAGAGAGAGAGACGTTATAAGTTTAACTCCAGATTGTAGACAAAGCTCTGCCATTTTCTGTTGAGGACGCATATCAACTATTGAATGTTGCACCTACAGAAATTGACAATATTATCCTGAGCTAATTAAGTTGAGCAACAAATGCAAAATATTGAGTACAACATACAAATAAATGTAACACTTGATATGATACATCAAACCTGATTGCTAACAACTGGGATGCCATTTTCCAAGATTATATGTAATCTCTCGGTGTCAAAGTTGGTTAAAGCAACCGTCTTTATCTTACCTGTATAGCAGAGACACCATAATCAAATGTATTAACAGAAAAAGATTGAATTGGTGTGTGATGTGCAGAATGCTACAAGATCATAAAACAACTAACCTTCTTCTTTCAGATCTGTTAGATGCTTCAATGCATCTAGGTACCCAAGATTCGAGTAATCCCACCTGATACATATGGTAATGAAATGTGACATATGTAACATATACTCCGTATTAATATAAGTGGCCTTATAGCAGCAAGAGATTATTGGCTAAACCTTAATAAACGGATAAATTTGAGGCAAACCGAAAAGATAATTTTGTTATTATTACATGTTCCACTACTACATTACTTGCAGCTAAGAGTAAAGACAATCACTACCAATGAAATTGAAGCATGTCCAGAGATGCAACATCCATTCTCTTCCTTGAAACATCAATGTTTTGTCTAACAAAGCTACTGGTCATTTTCACAGGTGGTGGCACCCATTTGGTAAGGCTGCATTGCACTTTGAATGATCAGTGAAGCCAACTGCTTCCATGACAAAACAATAAGATTCTAATTCAGCAAAGCCATTGCAAAGTACTACACTTCTTTAACTCACCCTCTTACAGATTCCAGATACTCTGGAGGACGCTCTCGGCGAACTCTATTGATGAAGATGCCAAAAAGATCTTCTGCTGGTCCATCTGCACAAAAAATCACAATTTCTGTTTTGAATAATGCTCATTTCATTTAGTCTTATTATGTTATCCCAAACTCTTTCTCCTCTCTTTTTTTTCTTTGTCCCACAAAGTTCTTCCCATTTTCTAAAAAAACCCACTTTTACCTCCTAATAATTCTCACCCGTCCTATCACATGACATCCTACTTTTAGTCATCAGCATTTTTAGAAATTCAACACTAATATGAACTCCCTTAATTCTTTAAAAGTGGAATTTAAGGGACAGAGGAAGTATATGAGTATCTATAATAATGGAGATAGAGAAGGGTACAGTGGTCGGCCATGTCGAAGGTAGTGAGGCCAGCATCAGCGTGTTTGAGCATCGCCTCAACGGCGTCGTTTCTGTCGATTCTTCCCCAGCCGCCGCTAGTCTGCCACATCCCGTTCAGGATTCTACATATATCCAGAGAATCATTGCCGTTCTTCAGCGTCACCGTCCGGTCCTTCTCCGCCACGGCCGTGCAGCACCTCGCCGCCGCCGCTCCTCTCGGATTCCTCCAACCACCTCCGCCGCAAGTCCGCCGCTTCGCGCCAATCTTAGACGCAGAGAAGCTCGAAGAAGCGAAAGTGATGGGAGGAAAAGTGGAAACAGAGTGCGGAAGAGAAAGTCCAGTTGCTGCCATTTTGGATTTTGAAAGCAAAATGAGAGATTTCTGAACCTTCTGGAGAAAGAAAGTGTGTAGCTCCTCCTTCCCAAGCTTATTTTTCTTTTTGATAATCTCGCATAAATTTTAAGAATAAAATTTTCATTCCTGTCTCAACGTCAAAAACCTTCTTTCATGAAAATATTTGAACTTTTACTATCTTTTCATCAAAAAGTCAATTTATCCATTACAAAGAGATCAGCAAGTCATTTTGAATCAAATTCAAAAATTAGAATTTTTATTTTTTCACATTGATCCCTATTTCTTCTTTTTCTTCTCCTTACAAACCCATAATTTATACTCCCTCCGTCCTAAAACTTTCTTCCCAGAGCACTATTCCAACTTCACGGGAATTTATATTTATTTGTGTTTTTTCATGGCCTATATGATAAAATAAAATATTCTTGTCATCACTTGTTTTGTTGAACTTTTGATGTAGTTTTCAAATATGTATGTTTTATTTTTTATTTCTATACCAATATTTAAATAAAATAGATTGAAAAAATTTAGGATTTTTCTTCGTTTTGCGCAACGGGAAGAAAGTTTTAGGACGGAGGGAGTATTCTTTTTTTTCAACTCATTCCCCTTTCTTTTTCCCCACTTTTCTTCTATTTTTTTTATCTTTTTCTTTCTTTTCTTTTTTCATATTCGCTATTTTTTCCGCCTTTTCTTGTATTTTTCTTTTGATCCTTTTTTAATTCTTTATTAATTTTTTTTATTCATTTTCACTTTTTATCATTTATTTCCTTTTTATTTCAATTTTCTTCATTCTGTCCTCTTTTTTTATTTTTTCCTTTTTAAAAATATTTTCACTTTTTTAATTTTCTCTATTTCTTTCCGTTTGCTATTTTTTTCTTTAGTTCTTTTTTGAAATCTTTATTTATTATTTATTTCTTTTTCGCATCTTCTCATTTCTTACTTTTTTTGTTTTGTTTTGTTTTGTTTTGTTTTTTGTTTTTCTTTCTTTTTTCCTTTATTTATTTGTTTCGTTATTTTGTTCTCTATCTTCTACATTTTTTGTTAATAACAGTGTCATTTTATATTTAATCAATTAAATTTAATAAAAAAATCAAACCATACGCCTTATTTTTATTATTTTGGCCTTTATCTTTTATATTTTCTGTTAATAATTGTGTCATTTTATATTTTATCAATTTAATTTAACAAAAAAATCAAACCATACGTCTTAATATTTTGTAAACAATTAAACAAAACAAGTGAATAAAATAAGACCTTAATAAATAAATAAATAATGAAAAAAATAAGCCAAGAGAAATTTTTTGATCTTATTTGTTTTTTTTTTGTTTTTGATCTTTATTATTTTTTATCTTTTTTTGATATTTTAATAATATCAATTTGTTTGTCTATGTGTTATTTTTTGAAATTTTTTTAATATATTTTCTGTATTTGCTTTGCTTTTTTTATTTTTAAATATTATTTTGTCTTATATTTTTTGTTTGCTTTCAATTTTTTGTTGGTTATTTTTATATAATAATTTTTTCATAAAAATGAAGTAAGAGTTTCTAAAAAATTTTGTTTGTTTTTTAAAATTTTCTCTTGTCTTATTTTTTTGTTTTTTGCATTTTTTATGTATTTATTTAGGACTAATTTTATCCACTTGTTTAATTTAATTGTTTACAATAAGGATTAAAAACAGACAAAAAAAGTTAACAAACAAAAAAAATCAAATAAAAAAGAAAAAAAATTAATACATATAGGGTCAATGTGAAAAAATAAAATTCTGATTTTGCTATTTTGCCCAAAGTGACCTGCTGGTCACCTAGTTATGAGTAAGTAAACTTTTAGTGAAAAGTTGGTAAAAGTTCAGTTACTTTTGTTAAAGGTTTTGAAGTTCATGTGCTAAATCAAAACTTTCGTGAAGGTTGAGCTACTATTCTTAAAATTTATCCCGATAATCTCCTAAATTTTCATCACAATTTACTCTTGAGGATTGTCTCTAATTCCGTTTATCAACTTTGATTAGTTTCCTATTGCAAACTATTGTACTAGTGTACTCTATAAAATCTGAACTTTTTGAACAACAAGAGAGTATTTATACACCAAATATGAACTAATGATCTTATGTACAAGGAATCAGATATGCCTGATTGACTCCCTATAATTGAAAGAGAATACACAGCAAAAGGATAACTAATACTAAATATTACGGAGTAACACACTAATTATCATTAACACATCACCGGAAGATCGACGTGTTGTCAGCTACTCCAATCTTGGTTCGAAACTTCGAAAAAGAGTAGCACCCAAAGGTTTTGTGAGGAGATGAGCCGGTTGCTTAGAGGACGGTATGTGACAAACATGCAATCGATTGGCAGCAACAAGATCACGAACAAAGAAGTAATCAAGAGCCAAATGTTTCATCTGGGCATGGAAAACAGGATTCTTGCACACATAGGTAGCACCCAAATTATCACGGTAAAGAACCAAAACATGTGTAAGAGGAAAGCCAAGCTCCTACAAAGATTCTGGACCCAAAGAGTTCAGCCGTACCATGAACAAGAGCACGATATTCCGCTTCAGTAGAGGACCTAGAGAACGTTTTCTGCTTAGCAGACTTTCAGGAGATCGGACTAGAACCGAGATAAATGATGTAAGCAGTGGTTGATTTTCCACCATCCTGAACACCACCCCAGTCGGAATGAGAGAAAACAGTTAACTATAAATGCATCCTTGCTCCTAAAAACAACCTGTACGAAAGAGTCCCAACAAGATAACGCAACACACGCTTTGCTGCTTACGAATGAGTCACCGTAGGAGCATGCATATCCTTTCACATATTTTATCATCATCACATGAATATCCAATCACGGGATAAAAAAGAAGTTGGAAATTTTCAAAAAAGAAATAATTTATTAAAAAAGATTACTTTCTAGAAAAAAGAATTGAAAAACAACAACAACCCAATTACATCTCACGAAAGTAGGGTCTGTGAGGATGTGTGTACGCAGACATTGCCCTTACCGGAAGTAGAGAGGCTGTTTCCTAGAGACCCACGGGGGTCAGAACATATGCATGCGACATAGAGAGCACAAATACAATACTTATAAAAGAAAAAATAAGACATATCGTTAGCAAGATTTAGTTTTTAACAGCTTGGTTCGATTTTCAAACACTTTAGCCGAAAACAAAAACGGAATAAAAATGGTCCACTTTGGTTTTAGTTTTTTCTGTTTGATTTTTATTTTGACACAATTCAATTGATCTTAGGGGTTCTTGCTTTCTGGTTTTTTCGTATCCAATCCTAAATTTTTTTTCTTTATTTTACTCCTATTTAAAGGTAATTTCTTCTTAAAAGTAATGAATTATTCCCTCGCTTTTATAGCGTTAAAAAAGAAAAAGTAAAAAATAATTGGCTGACCAATCATTCGCTATGTGTTAACTGTTAAAAAAATAAATGACGAATTATATGGCGGGGGATTAAGCAAGTGCAAAAAAGAACACTTGTCACGTCATAAAATAAAAATCAAAGCGGCAAGTGACTAAAAAGTGAGGTGGCAAGAGGAGTAATGTCTTAAAAATATGTGAATCGTTGGAGCGATGATGTCATTTATTAAATTTGAAAGTATTGGCGTAAAATATTTCTTATTTTGATTTTTTAGTCAAACAGTAACACTCTTTGACCATAAATTAATCATAGTCTAAACTAATAAATGTTATCCGGGAGTATAAAAAATTGATATATCAAAATTACGGAGTATATCTTTAGATGAACCCAATTAGGAGTATATAGAATTTTTATTATAATTAAATTTACTTTTCTCCTAATTTATAGTCAAAGAGTGTCACTGTTTGAAAAAAAATTAAATAATTAGTTAAAACGTACAAATAAACAATAGTTTCCGTAATTTCTAAATATTAAAGCGTGTAATTTATTTTCAGACGGAGCAAGTATAATATTAAAAAAAGATTAAATATGCTTTTGGTCCTCCTATGGAAATTTTTACTTTTAGCCATTCTAAAATATTTTTATCAAATCATCTCTGTAAAATATTTGTTTTTGTAAATAACTTAGAGTTAAATGTTAAAATTTAAATTAACCAAAAACAAAAATACTTTTTATTTAAAATTTTTTAAAGGGACCAAAAATAAAACCACAAATTTTCTAGGGATTGAAAGCAAATTAAACATTAACTCTAAACATAAAGAAATAGTGAAAGGGTTACTTGCAAAATAAAATATTTTATAAGGATGACTTAATAAAAAAAATATTTTAAAGTGACAAAAAACAAAAATCATTTATTTTAATGGAACTAAAAGCATATTTAAATCATCAAAAAATAAAATTATTTTTGGAAGTGGCAAGATTATTTCTTACTCCTAAAATGTTTCCAATTGAACATTCAAGAAGCGTTCGGCTCATAATCCCTCAGATGCAGACACCATTTTAGCTGCCAAATTGCTTCTGGAAAAATTTCTCAATCTTCTGTTCTTCATGTTCTTTCTGCCATTTCTGCCTCTCATCTTCTCGATCTAATCGACCCTCTGCTGTTACACCCTCTAACTCACTCTCCAGTGCTGCTGCGGTAGGAACGGGTCGGATATATTCTTGCTTGAAATTCGATTCTCCGAGTTCTAGTTCTTGAACTCCAGGAATGGTATTATCTTCCTCCATTGTGGGGTCAAAGGTATATCCCTTTGCCGTTTCCTTTCCAAATTCAAATGCATTTTCTTTCAGACATTTTCACATACATGCGGAAGGCAATATTCCAGCGAAGATTTTACCCACCAATTTGTCCTTTGGGCTCGGCAAAACCCATCTGTGTTCTTCCCTGTCATTGAAGACTTCATCAGTGCGCTTTTCTTCGTTTCCATTGAACTGTAATGGTTCGCACTCAGTTGCAAAGACAGGATCTGAGCACCCGTTCTTCAATAGCCTTAAAAATGTCTCTGTGGAATCCATAAAATCAAGACTTTCCCAATTGACCCCCCTTGACCTGTGCAAGTGGTCTCTGGTGTTTTCATTGGCAATTGCAGCTTCAAGATGGGCTGCGGGCTCGCTCGTGAACCCATTCTTCTGGATGTACTTCAGCTGGTCATGGGTGTTCTGGCCTTGGATGGTGGCAATTGGGATTGCCATGTATGGGCTTTATTGCCTCAGAAAGCATTTGCGCGGCGAAGCCAAGGAGTTTGAACAACTTGCCATTGTCACCGCGGCTTTTACTTGGCTAACATTAGTCCCACCTGCTCACTTCAATGGCTTTCTTGAGGGATGGCCGGTTGTGTTCTTTTTCGTGTACCATTATTTCTTTTTCCTCAATGTGAGTGTTAGGAAGCGGCTTTATGGGGATTTGTTCCCAAGAGAGCATGATCCCAAGTGGGACATTAGCCTTCCCAATTGGCAGAAGCTTTTATTCTGTGGCGGTGTTCTTCTTGGGCATTGGCTTGCAGCGTTTGAAGGACCGGAGTTGCACCTCATTCCCGGCGGGTGGTGGATCAATGCAGGTACGTGGGCTTTGATCATGGCGACGATATTCATGCAGTATCATTCAACCCTGTACTTGGCCAATTACTCCGAGAAGGTAGTGGTCCCCACTGCGGTCGTGCAGTTTGGCCCTTACCGCATCGTTCGTCATCCCATCTATGCGTCAACCATGCTCTTGTTCGCTCTGTTTTGCATCACGTTGAGGGCTCCTTTGAGCACTCTCTTTGTCATCGCGGTTTGCCTAATGTACTACGGCGAAAAGGCCAAACTGGAGGAAGCCTTGATGATTGGGACATTTGGCGAGAGATTCTTGGAGTATGCCGGGAAAGTTAAGTATAGACTCATCCCCTTTGTTTATTAGTTTGAGATGACATAATTAACCTCTTGTTGGACCTTCTATGTGCAAGATGGTTCATGATGCTCCAGAAAACATTGTACTTCTGGTTTATGTGATTTCCCATATACATTTATTCTAATGGTTTTATCCCTTTTCTTTCTCCCTCATTGCTACATCACAAGCTGCAGCTTAGTGAATTTGAACTTGGTTTCTAGCCTGTTTGCAGTGGAATTTTTATGACCTTTAGAAATATATTTCTAAAATTTACTCCGTATATAGTTTCAAAATGTTGCACATCACCCCTGCCGACTATTTTTCCATTCACTTTTCTGGGAAGAGTATTGGGCAAATTTACATCGAAATGAGAGATTTGGGCAAATTCACATCTAGACCGGTTTGACAAAAAGTTTGACCTGCAGAGTTTCTTAACTCTATTGGTAGGAGAGCGTGACTTGGTTTTGCTTATCTAGTGAGACACGTGTCCGGTTAACCTACTAGGTAGGTCGTTCCTACGTAAAAGTGTCGGCACGGCACGAGTAACTCCAAGGATGGTTGGACGGTAGCGACCGAATTCCACGAAAGATTGCGGTGAATTTTCCAACATTCTCGTCCAAGCACTACGCACCAAGGGAGTTGCCATAAGCACAAGCCGACAAGGGAATGAGACAAATGCTACAGGACAAAAGGAAGTTACATTGAGCCGTTCAAGCACGTTGTTTGACGTGGGCACCCTTTGTCCTGGCCTCTAGCCATAGTATAAATACTGATGTAAACCCTCAGTGTTGGTGATTCGAATTTTTTATCTCTCTAGAGCACGTTGTGTAATTCCTCCATGTACTCTTCACACACTTAATAACAATTGGACTACGGGTGTTCTACCTACAGTCCTCTCAGTCAATCTTCATCTCGTGAGTCACAGTAAACTACCCTAGACCCGATCTAGAGTAGTTTACCCGGGTGGTAATTTACACCATCAGGTTTCTTTAAAAATTCTTACATATTTATTTGTGTGATCATTTAATTAAGTGATTTTGTAACATTTTCCAACTCCTAATTTTTTCTAACTTCTTTTGGTCTCTTTTAATTCCATCTAGTTTTTTTCCAACATACAACTTTAGAATTCTAACCGAAAAGAACAGCGTCATAACTACGTTTTAAGCTTTCAATAAAAGCGTTATTTGTATGTTTTTTCTTTTTTTCATTTCATTTTCCATTCTTTTTAAAACCGTTATTTGTATGTTATTTCAATAAGTTATTTTTTTCAAACCCAAACATTTTTGAAATTTTAAAATATGATAAAGATTAAATTTAAAAAGAAATTACAAGGGAAGGGAAAATAGGATAGTAAGCGGTGATGCCCCTTATGGTTTGTAAAATAGGCACCAATATCCTCCCACTTCGTCGAAAAAAAGAATGTTTACTTGCTTATCCTCTTTTGGGCATTGATTCTTGAAATGCCCCACCTCCTTGCACTTCCAGCATGTTACGCCTGAGCTATCTCGAGTCTTCGATTGACTCCTTCGTCTATTCTTGCTCCCACTACCTCTGTTATTTCTTCTACCTCTGACGATATTTAGTGATTCTCCAGAAGACTCACCAGAACTCCTTCTTCTGACATCTTCGCCAAGAACGAGATCACGAATCTTCTCAAAAGTGAATCGGTCAGGTCCCGCTGAACTGGTAACTGCTGTAACAGTTCCGGACCAACTGTCAGGAAATGACGATAACAATAGTAAAGCTTGAACTTCATCATCGAACTTAATGCCCACTGACAAAAGTCTGGCTAAGATCGAATTTAACTTGTTGATATGCTCGGTAACTGAAGTGCCTTCTTTCATCCTTGTGTTCACAAATTCTCTAATCAGAAACACTTTGTTTGCCGCAGATGGCTTCTCGTACATGTTAGACAGTGCTTCCATGATGCCTTTTGCTGTCGTCTCCTTCAGAATGTTGAATGCAACATTCTTGGTCAACGAGAGTCGGATCACGGACATTGCTTTCCGATCCAAACCTGCCCAATCTGCATCTGACATCTTTTCTGGCTTGTCACCTAATACCACGTCCAAATCTTTCTGAACCAACAAATCTTCAATTTGCACTCTCCACCAACTGAAATCTGTACCATCGAATTTCTCAATTCGAAACTTCCCATCTTCTGTCATCTCTAACGACAAGATGAGATACCCGGTACAACTAATTTCAGATCTTAATATTTTTATGAGATAAGATATCTAGGACACAAAAAATGAACACCACCCACAAAAACAATCACCCACGTCCAAGACCAATTAATTACTCCTAGCCCACCATTATCTCCAAACTCCACTCACACCACCCCAAAATCAACTCCACACCAAACAAATCCAATTAAAAAAAACTTGGGCCACCACCTTGCAAATCACGGGTGGCTCTTTCCTCCCTTTTTTTGCACCTTTTCCTTTTCGTCCCTTTTCGCACAGTCACACCTCACCTTCTTCCCCTTGGCAGCGCACTTCCGCAGGGGAACAGGAGGGTGGCACGGTTTTGGACTCTGCACGGCGAAGACTTCCAGGACGGTGGCGGCGGCTCCTTCTCCCGCTACTCTTGCGTGCGGCGGCCTGTACGCAAACAACGGCGGCGATCTGGTCTGACGGCGGTGGCGCGGCTTCGCGACGGCTCCTCAACCTGGCGGCGGCAACTCCTCAACGCGATGGCGATGGCTTGGCAGACCAGAGCTGCACCTTTTCGCGTGGCTAGTGGCGGCAGCGGCGAGTCTCCCGTGACTCACTCCCTGCTGCGGCTCTCCCGATTCAAGTGCGGCAGCTCTTCGTGGGGATCAACGTGGATGGTGGTGCTCCGGCGGCAGCGCCCCTCACTCCGGCCCCTGATGCTGCACCAGGTTTTTAGGTGACACTCCTCTCTCTGATTAGTTTCTGCTGATCAGATTTCCGGTGTGTTAGCGAACCAAAGCTCCGATGCCACTTGTTGGGATAAACGCACGCGGAAACAACACACGATCACGAATCAACTGCAGAAAAATAAACGACACAAGATTTAACATGGTTCGGTCGCCAACTGCAACCTACTCCACACGGGGCAACTAGGAGGATTTTATTTCATTGTTGTTGCACCACAATTACAAGCACATTAGCATCTCTTAAATAGAGATTAGTTAGGGAGACAATGATTAATCCGTAAGCTTCTAGGTAGCGTTCTGTCAATTTCCTGTTAGCTTCCACCTAGCTTCATGGCTTCACACTCAACACCTTTGTCCTCGCCTCTAGCCATAGTATAAATATTGATGTAAACCCTCAGTGTTGATGATTCGATTTTTTTATCTCTCTAGAGCACGTTGTGTAATTCCTCCATGTACTCTTCACACACTTAATAACAATTGGACTACGGGTGTTCTACCTACAGTTCTCTCAGTCATCTTGATCTCGTGAGTCACAGTAAACCACCCTAGACCCGATCTAGAGTAGTTTACCCGGGTGGTAATTTATTACATATTTATTTGTGTGATCATTTAATTAAGTGATTTTGTAACATTTTCCAACTCCTAATTTTTTCTAACTTCTTTTAGTCTCTTTTAATTCCATCTAGTTTTTTTCCAACATACAACTTTAGAATTCTAACCGAAAAGAACAGCGTCATAACTACGTTTTAAGCTTTCAATAAAAGCGTTATTTGTATGTTTTTTCTTTTTTTCATTTCATTTTCCATTTCTTTCTCCTTTATTTTATTTCCTTTGTCTATTTTTTATTTTCTTTTTGCACAAAAAATTAAATTATGTGACTTGAGAAGATGAAGCTAGTAAATCATAATTTATTTTTACTTCTTCGATCCATAAATAAAGTTTTCATTCATTATTCATAGGGTCAAACTTTATTCACTTTGTTGGCTTAGTTTCGTGTCCTATTTGATAAAATGATATAGTCATATTACTTCTAGTTTGGTAGATCTTTTTATGTAATTTTTAAATATGTAATTTTTATTTTTTAATTCCATACCATTTTTCATATAAAATGATTTGAAAATAAATTTAGTCAAATATTATAATGCGCACCGAGATTTTTATTTATAGATGAAGGGAATAAGTTATTTTTTTCAAACCCAAACATTTTTAAAATTTTAAAATATGATAAAGATTAAATTTAAAAAGAAATTACAAGGGAAGGGAAAATAGGATAGTAAGCGGTGATGCCCCTTATGATTTGTAAAATAGGCACCAATATCCTCCCACTTCGTCGAAAAAAAGAATGGTAAATAGTAGGAGGAAGTGTCTATGCAACATTCTAATATCATAAAGATTTCAGAGATGAGTTATGAAAATAAAAGAATATTAATATTTCTTTTTCCAAACCACAAAGGCACTAGAGTTATTTGACATTGAAATATAGTACTCGGTATTATTAGATAATAAAAAGTATTTTTGTAACTCTAACAATGTTCAAATGAAGTCTTTTTTTTAGATGTACACATAAAATCTTAATAGAACAAGAACAATTCTCCAAAGGAAATATTATGGTTTAAATGTTAAGCATGTGAACTAATAATATCCTCCCATTCCTATTTTTAAAAGGGTTATTCTTAGAAGATTCTAGTTTAAGAAATCACTCGAGTAAAATATAGAAAAGGTATTTAAAAAAAGGAGTGCCATGTTTTTTTTAAATAAAAGTTCGCACTGTGGTAATGTGACACTATACATGAGCATTTTACTATACTTTCTAATTTCTTTTGGAGAATTGTTCTTGTTCTACTTGGCGAAAGAGCAGCTCCCGCCGCCGCCGCCGCCGCTGCCGCCGCCTACTACCATGAACTCCTCCGGCGATAACCAGCGATGCAAGAAGAGGAAGAAAGTTTTGACGCCAGAGATGCAATTCCGTTTAAGCCTCGACCAGTGCTCCAAAAACAAAGACCTCGCCGCCGCAATCTCCCTCTACGACGCCGCCGTCTCCCAACCATCCTCAATCCGCCTCTCAAACCAACATTTCAACTCATTCCTCTATATTTGCTCCAATTCCGTTTCCAATCCGGAAACCAAGCAGTCCGCAATTGAATTTGGTCTCCGTGTATACGAGAATATGGCTTCCTGCGGCGCCAGCCCCAATGAGGCTACAGTCACCTCCGTTGCCCGGCTGGCCGCCGCCAATAACGATGGAGATGCTGCCTTCGAGCTTGCAAAAGGTGTCGGGAATGCCGGGAGGCTTAGGACATATGGACCGGCTCTCTTTTGCTTTTCTGGAAATGGGGATGCTGATAAGGCCTATAAAGTGGAGGAGCAGATGGTATCCATTGGTCTGCAACTTGAAGAGCCCGAGCTTTCTGCTCTGTTGAAGGTGAGCATAACTGTTTCCATTGATATTTGGTATTAGAGTATTGCCATATATGTGAAATATCTATTCAAATTGAGGTTAGTAATCGAGCTAGTTCATGCTGCTCTCCAAAAAAGATATAGAGTACTTTCTTTATGCTGTTTCCTGTTAAACGTAGGCGTATAGGAAATGCATACTTTTGTTCTTATTCTTTTGATTGTGTTATTTAAGGTGAGTGTAGAGAGAGGGATTGAAGAGAATGTCTATAAATATTTGCACAAGTTGAGAATGGCTGTAAGGGGAGTCAGTGAGATGACATCAGAGATCATAGAGAGCTGGTTTAGAGGGGAAGTTGCGATTAAGTCTGGTTTACTGGAATGGGATGCAAATCAGATGAAAGAAATGATTGCACGAAATGGAGGTGGGTGGCATGGACTTGGATGGCTTGGGAAGGGCAACTGGGTGGTGCAGAGATCAAATATTGCTTCTGATGGCCGGTGTCTCACTTGTTCAGAGCTGTTGGTGTGTGTTGACATTGATAGGGCAGAAACAGAGATGTTTGCACATTCGGTTGCATCCTTAGCCATAGAAAGGGAATCCCAATCCAGTTTTAAAGAGTTTCAGGTGAGGGTATCGTCTAATTGTATTTTTTGAAGAAGAAATGCCAAATGATTTTTTTGAAAAAAAAGAGAAGATCTGCATGTAATTTATGCCTAGGATAGTAGAGTTAATATGTTCTTCTGTATTTGAATTCTAGTATCCATTTACTAGCCAATATTTTGATCCTTCTATTTATCTTTTGTAAAGGATTGGCTGGAAAACCATTCTGAATTTGAAGCTGTAGTGGACGGAGCAAATGTCGGGCTCTATCAACAAAACTTTGTCGAGGGCTGCTTCAGTGCTTCTCAGGTCATTAATTAATCTTTGAATTGCCATTTCTTTGCTACTTCAAATCATTCTATTTGATGTTGAAATGGTTACTAAGGTTTTTTTATTCATAATTTGCAATAGAGCAGCTTATTGCAGTTGTTAATCATTTGCATAATAGGAGCAATAAATGGCCCCTTGTTGTCTTGCACAAAAAACGTGTTCGGGCACTTCTTGAAAATGCTACCCACAGAGAGCTATTTGAGAAATGGATAAATGAAGGAGTGCTTTATCCAACACCTTATGGATCGAATGATGACTGGTATATTTCATCTCTGATCCGAATCTTTCCATTGAAATATTTATAATGATACGTAACCTTGCTTTGCTTTCAGTTATCTACAATGTTTTTCTTATGCATACGTGCACTAAAATCTAGGTACTGGCTTTATGCTGCTGTGAAACTCAAGTGTTTGCTTGTGACAAATGATGAAATGAGAGATCACATTTTTCAGCTTTTAGGTAGCAATTTCTTTATCAGATGGAAAGAAAGACATCAGGTTGGCATGCTTCTTTAACTTCATATCCCTCTTCTGTTCAAAACTCTTGTTGTGTTGAAGCTTTCTAATATTTCATTCATTAATTTCTCTATCTGAGTTGCCATTGTTGTGATATAGTTCTGGGAAATCTTGTTTGTTCTGTAGTGCATCAAAATGAAAAAAAAAACTCTTTCATCTGGTCATAGTGAAACATTGATCTAGGGAAGCTTCATTTTTTTCCTTTGATCCACCTATCCAGTTGTTGTCTCTTGAGAAAAGAGAACATGTAACCATGCTTTGTTACCTATTTTGCAGGTACGGTACACATTTTTGAAAGGCAGCCCAAGCCTTTCATCCCCACCCTCATTTTCCATTGTCATCCAGGTATTTGTGGTATTAGTTTTGTTTCCTCTTTTATCACTTTCCTTTTCCACCTACCTTTCTTTGTGCAAATAATTGCTACATTACTACATCTGGCAATGAGTAAAATCTCTCCCCTAAAGTTATTTATTATTATGCCCTTATAGAGTCTTGTTACCAGAAACAATCATCTTTTGATAAGTTTCCATATTTAACCGAGTTTCCCTTTCACTCTCTTGCCCTTTGGATTTCCAAAAAAAAACATTTGCTTGAAAGTTTCCACCATCCTTACATTTACCTCAGAGGATAGAGATCATATCATCATTGTGGTTAAACAAGGTCTACCATATCCCCCAAAAGGGTCATCAAGAGATGAGATTTATCTCACAAACATATACTAGATTGAAACCCTTGATGTGGGATACTGGTTGAACCATGGAAAAGGTGGAGAAATGGGCCAAATTGTGGGTGGTTGGGTGGGCGCCCTACAAATCACTACCAGACCGTACAATGCCATATAAGATTGGGTCTAACTCATCTCAAAATGATTCTCAAGAGGTTATATTTACCTCCCAATTATGTACTAGTTTCAAATTCTGTAAACAACCGATGTGTGATACTCAACAATCACAATGTGAATGCTGATTTTCTCTCTTGGTGTTTCAGGAATCTGAGAAAGGATCTTGGCATGTGCCCCTGGCAAGTGAATCTGAAGAAGAGTCTTCCAGGGCATGGCTCTGCATCACAAGACCATACTGCAAAGACTTGAATGATAGGGTACATGATAATCTAGCAGCTTCTGAAACCAGTGAAATCCCTAGCAGTGATCATCGATTCCCTGTTCCAAACGGGAATTCTGATTCTTCAAACGGCTTTAGTAATAACCCCCTGTTAATAGCTGGTAAGAGGAAAGACAGGACTTGATCTTCATTGAACTGCCTGCAATGCATCGTCTCTTGAATGCATGAAAGTTTACAAAATTGTAACCTGATATTCACATTAAAAAGTTATAGATGTGCAACATTTGAGCAAATTCTGAATAAAATCTTGAATTTTAACATATGGTCTTGAAATACAGTACTAATTAATCTGCCAATGGTCTTGAAACCATGTCCCTCTGTTATTTTACTAATTAATCTGAGAAAGGATCCTGACATGGGCCCTGGCAACTATTATCACATATACTAGTTGCATAATATTTTTGCTGATAAATAAATTCTTCATCCATCTCGTAATTATTTTCTAATTTCTAAGTTGCACGGAGATGGAGACGAGTACTCATACGGGCACGGGGCCAAGAATCACCAACGTTTTGATTTTTTTCCAAAGAATCTAAGAGTCGGGACATCCTCAATCAACCAAATGTGGATGTTTCGCAGACGGAGGGTGACACTTGTCTTAAGAATCTATGCAACTTATTATTTTCTTATGTGGGATTGATCTTATTTTTAATAAAATAGATAGTGTAGTTATGATTTGTGTAGAAAAAAAGAATTAATAAAGATCACAGTCCGTCCACAGCCACACAGTCACTGCACTACACTTTCACCGCATCGCCACCGCTACACTGTCATTATCATCGCAACACTGTCAGTCTGTCACCATCACCACCACATTGCCACTACTACCTTCATGGCTTCATACAACCACAACCACAAGTGGGGTTGTTCACCGGTTCATGACCGGACTGAACCAAACTGGACCAGACTGAACACCGAACTGAACAAAATCGTAGATTGAAGACTGGACCTAAAATTATTCAGATTCAGACCGAATCAGACCATAATACTTGGGATCGAACCTACCTTGACCAATTGGACCGAAATAATATATTTTACAATTATTTAGATCTATTAATTATATTTTAGAGTTTTAAAATTGTACCGGGTGATGGAGGATAAACTCCTCCACAGACCACATTGACCCTTCAAAATGGACCTACGACAGGAGGCCTAAGAGCTGTGAAGAAGGTTTGTATCTATACCTAAAATAGATCTCGAAGTCGTCCCGAGTTATAAACACTTCACTATCTCTCTCACGAGGACCAAGTCATCCCTATGCTATACATTTCACTTATACTCCATCTATTAGATTAGTACTCTTTACCCCCACTAAAGAGCTTCAAGCTCATCAATGGCTTTCAAGCCTCACGTATATTGTAAGCTCCTCCCAAGTATATAATTAAATATCTCCGTTGGCATGATACTACCGGAAAAAAACCCGTGATTTTAACTAATTTGGTTTGTACGTAAAAATACTTCTGTCCATTTATTTATGCGTTCAACACACTATATTTTTCCATCATCTCTGATGGAGTCAAAATTTCACCATTTTTTTGGTTTTGAGGTGTGTGATGGAATAAATCAAAATGGATCTCTAAACTGTCTGCGCTTCTTTAATTAATAAAATAGCAGTTAGTCAAGCAATGCAACTTTTGACGTTGAGCCGAGGGTCTCTTTGGAAACAGTCTCTCTACTTTCGAGTAGGGGTAAGGTCTGCGTACACACACCCTCTCCAGACCATATTCTTATAGAATTTAACTGGGTTGTTGTTGTGGTTGTTTTCTAGTACCTAGAAAGTAGGTAACCTCCGATGCATTTATTTTCTATCATCGTGCAAATAAGAAAAAATAAAATTGACAATCTAAAAATACATACACAAAAACATCAATGTGTACTGAACATAAAAGGTAGAGTTTTAGTCTTTAGATCTCATAGGTCTAACATGGTCTTTAGGTCCACTCAGTCCAGTTGATTTATACCTAAATTATTTGGGTTTGGATCGGATTAGACTAAAACCTGAATGCCTAAATTTTTGGGACCAAAGACCAACTCGAAACCCATTCACTACGGTTTCGGTCTGGACCTAGCAGTCTGGATCAATAGGTTTTTTCGGTCCAGACCTAAACTTGAACAGGCGTAACCACAAGCACACTACAACTAGCTGGTCAAGTTAATATGTGAGTAACCATATCAAAAATTGCTTGAGTCATGTAGCTAAAGTGATTGGGAGGTAAGTGTCAAAAGAATAAACTTGAGTTCGACTTCTAACAACAACAATTAGAGTTAAACATGCATCTAACAAAAACTTTACACGTATCAGAAGTATACCCACTGTCCTCACTACCCTTTGGGGTTTAATCTTTTTTTGGTAAAAAAGAGTAATCCTCCGTAAATTTACGGTGTTTTCCCAATCAGTGACGATATGAAAAAATCATTTTCAAATGGTGAAGATGGCTCATGACATTTTCGAGCAGCCTTGACTTATGGTTTAACGGTAGAAAATATATCATTCAACACTTTTATTTTTATCAACAGTAGATGATTTACCATTATAATCTGATTATTTACGATCATTATACTTTATACGCTCTATTTCCTACATAACTATCTATTATTACTTTTTAGATACATTAAATTCTTAAATAATACAAAAAAATGTGTCGTTGTTCATTTTATTTTTAATGTTATTTTAGAAATTCATTCGGGACAATTTTTTTAAAAATGAAGAGATTTACAAAATTTAAATCCAACAACATATATCTTTGGATCGATATAAAATAATATTACAAAAGTGTATGACGCGTTATTACCGAAATGAAAAGTACAAAATTAAAAGTTGACGACTGCCGTCATAATTTAAAATCGAAAATAGACACTAATAAATTAACTAAGTAGCACCACGATGCCTTCGTGGTCGCATATCCATGTTATTAGTGAAACCGGTGCTTACTGAACGACCTGTTACGGCCTCTACCCTGTATTTAGTCGCACAAATTCGTAACCCATATTAGGCTATTCCATTTCATTTGGTAGTGGCATTACACTTCCAGAGTATGCATTTTGATAGTTCTGTAGTGACAATACCAATGGAATGAGAACATTTACACGTGATTGAAGCTTTCAAAAAGATTAATGATCCAGATTCCATCCTGATCCCCACTGTCATAACACACCCACTTGGGAATAGAATTTCAAATAATAAGTACTACTATTCTACGATTTAACTAAACAACATGTAAGAAAAACATTACCCGTCTCTGTTAGGCAGTCCTCCGATGTTTGCAGAGGATAGCATGCCCTATGGTCTACACAACGGGATGCGCTCCCAAGCCCAAATCTATAACAAACAAGTGAGCCTTTGATCTGTCCATAGTCAACTAGAGCCGTGTGGCACATGTTACGGTAAAGGCATGCCAATATTGCTAGACTTTTGTCCAAACTCTGCACCTATAATGTTGTGCCCATGAGTAAGTCAATCAGGCACAAGTTCACCTTCTTACATGTTGTGTGGGCAAGTAAAGTACCACCCATAAGCTTCAACAAAAGGATCCGTGCATGATGCATAAAATTGACCTCGAAACCCTGCTCACTCTGTGGAATGAGTCTAATCGCATTCATTCTGATCTGCCTCTTGGATAAGTCCTTGAAATTGAGGCTAAATCCCATCAAATCCTCACACATCTGGGCCCCAAAATCTTGTGTCCTTTCGGGCGAACAAACCACGTGAGTGCCATCCACGAAGAGACCAAGTAAGACCTCAATGTCATGTTATGTGATGCCAACCTCTCTGAAAGGAAGATGGAATACATGGGTCTCGGGCCGCCATCTCTTGACTAAGACGGTAATCAGAGCCCAATTGATCTATAACTTAGAAACCATTTCGACTCTGAAAAACCCACACTCTCGCAAAATCTCTGTAATCTTTGCATGACGCTCCACGCCCAACCTTTCATGCAAGCTATGGAAAAACTTAATGCACTTCAACGACACGTTTGCGAATGTTGGTTCTGCCACATCTTATCACTCTGATACTCACTAGGTCCTAGAACTAATATGTCTCGCACAAGTGGTCCTGGATGGACGTTTGTTTTTTGAAATGTAGTTTTCTATGATATTTATATTTATGTATTTTGAATATGCGAAATCAAAAACTAAATTATGTGCTATAGAAATGGCACAAACACAATTACAAATCGAACATAATTATTTCTTATCAACCAAAGTTTTAAAATAATATAAAAAATCAAATTGTTCTACCAGCATAACTCTAATTGGTAGAAAAAAGGTTTAAATTGAAAAACGTTGGGTGAGAAATTACTTTAAACGATAGAACGTATACTGCTAATGAAGGGTGGATCAGTCTCTTCTTCTTCTTTCCTTGTGGCGGCGTGCTTGTAGCGTCTAAGACTCCGATTTTTTTTGAGATGTGTGAGGTTATACTCCCTCCGTCCCTAAATATTCACAACATTTGCTTTTTCAGCAGTCGCGGGAACTTTTGTTTATTTCGACGTTTTCATTGGTTATTTGATAAAATAAAATATTCTTAAAACCTCTTATTTCGAAGAACTTTTCATGTAGTTTTTTGATATGTAATTTTTATTTTTTATTTCTTTACCAATATGTAAATAAAACGAATTGAAAAAATTTAATATTTTACTTCGGTAATAGAAATGTGACAAATAATTTGGGACGGAGGAAGTATGTTTTTTGAATTGCATTGGTACAAGATGTACCATTCACCACCACGTTCCAACCACGTGTTTTTACACTACAAAAATCAAAGTTAAATAAGGGTTAATGGTACAACGTATATATGTATATCGTTTACATCTGACTTCTTCTAACCATCACCAATCGAATCAGATCCAATCAGATCAGATCAGACAGAACTACAAAAATCAGATCAGATCAGAAAAAATAAGTGGAATGGAATGGAGCTAAGTCTGAAATCTGAATTTACTACTCCGGATTATGCTATGTGTACCCCAAGGTTTGTACCCCGCAGTTTTGCACCAACACTTTGTGTTGGTGTAAAACTAATTTTTGTTAAACGCACCAACATTTGTGTCTGTGTGAATTTTTTTTAACGCATCAACACTTGTGTCGGTGTAAACCATCGAAATGTTTGTGCAAACCTGTGATGTACAAATGATGTACTCCCTCCGTCCGGTTTTTATGTTCCCAGCTTGACTTTTAGTCATTTTTAGTGAGTGTTGACTAATGGATTACATTGCCCAAAATACCCCTGCCCCTCAACACCACAACCACCCCAATCCCTATCTCCACCACTGCCCAACCGTCGCCCAACCCCCACCACCGCCCCAACCGTCGCCCCAGCCTCCTCCGTATCTGCAAGTAAATCAAAACCCTCCCTCAACCGTAGATCTACAAGGAGATGATATCGAATCACCGCACGTAGATCTAATCGGAAAGAAGAAGAATAAGAAAAAGGAGGGGAAGGGAGAGAGAAAATGATGGCCAGATCTGGCCGAGAAAGGAAA